>JASDQU010214963.1:8171-18349 GCA_032191745.1 Picea mariana
CGCACCCGGCCTGAGCCACACAAACCCTTAACATGGTTGGATTTTTTGTCCCCATAGGTTTCGAACCGGTGACTTTAACATCACAGAGTGGCTTAACAACACACTCTGTCACCGACTGTCCTACACCTCAGGGACATCTGAAATGTGATTGTTATATATATATATATACAGAGAGAGAGAGAGAGAGAAAGATAGAGAGAGAGAGAGAGAAAACTATGTGTGTATGCCTATTGGACAATAAGGACCTATTTTTTATTATTGTTCGAATCTGTACATAATTAATTACTACATAAAATAAGAAATGCATATTGTATTGTTATTATTCTACTATCATGGTGAGAATAGGTAGAAAGAATAAAAGTCCAAGTACATTATTTGTTGCATCTATTAACCAAAAAGATTGTTCATACAATAGACTTCATATTTTCTTGCAAAAGTAACTATTACAATAAATAGATCTTTATCCAATAATTATAGTTGGGGTACCATAGGACCCAAGAGTCCCACAACCTTTAGTGTTTCTAAAACAAAACTCTCTATCTAAGTAAACATAAATATAAATGAACTACATAAAACTGTTTGCATATTCTCGCAAGGACTGGTGGAAGAATATAGAACCCGACTAACTTTTAAGGATAGGTTGAGTGCCTCACCAAGTGTATGGGGTGCCTCCCAAACCTGTAACAAAAAGAGAAATGATATTTAGTAACTTATTAAAGAAGAAAATTACTAAATTTGCAACAAAGTAAAGAATTTAAATTAATTAACTTGGGTTTAAATGATGAAAGAGGCATCCTTGCCAACTTGTGAAGAAAACAATACAAGACTGAGGAGGGAAGTGGGTGCCTTGTTCACCCAATGGGTTCCATCGAAAGAAAAAAGGGAACCATCATTAGTGTATATACTTTTGAAAATATTAAAAATTGTGCAAGGAGAAACATATGTTAAGTCTTTCATTTAAGAACATAAATCTTGATAAACTGTAGGAATTAAATTGATAAAGTGAAAGGATTAATAAAGTAAAATGGACACCCACATAAACGAGTTATAATAACCAGAGAATAGTATTTTGGAAAGAGGAATTAAATATCTTACAGATGGCCAAAATACTGTGAGATAATCATTATAAATAGAGTCCCTTTATGACACAGGAAGGAAAGAGAATTTTAACAAATTCTACAAGTATTATTTCAAAGAAAATGTACAAGAGAAGACCCGTACTGTAATGAATTAATTAAACATATAAAAATTATTCAATAAACAATGACCTCTAACAAAGGTAAATCATAACACACCATACATGAATTTAACAAAAAGTTAGAGTAAGATATGACTCTTTCTGAGTCTTTTCTTTTATGCACATGGAACAATTTTATCTCTACGAGATCAGCCCCCACAGTGAAAAGTATCCAATACATGCAAGTAAAAGGCCCATCCTTATTGAATTTGGGGAATCATAATGTTTAAACCAAACAAGAATATGCAGTGGGTATATGTCAAATGATCATGAGAGTTTAGTAATAACCGAATAACTTTGTCCTCCTGACATAGGTACCCTTTGTTCTTTCAAATCGACGAACTCAATCCATTTTGAAGAACATCCTTACCTTTCAACAATCGAGAGTATTTTTACCTCATAAAATTACAGGGTAGTTATTTTATAGAATGTAAGTTAAAATGATTTTGGTTGAACGAAAGGATGGGTATGGGACTAATCGGTAAGTTTAAATCAAACATTGCTCATTTCATAGTAAGTTATCACTTATACAGTGAGTTGTCAGACCACAATGCCTATAAAGTAAGTTATATTTAAAAGAACATGGGGTTGCACTATTGTACTAACCCAAAAACCAAATAAAAATTACAATAGTTTAGGGTTTCCAACCATGTGTGAACTGAGAGTAACCTGGATGTTTATGGTCTCAAAGACAGGTAGTTTTGAAAATGAATCACAGAAATCAAGTAGGGTGTTAGACTGTGTATAGAACCCTGAGAAAACATAGTATCATTATAATAGAATGAGATATGGAACACAGTGTCGTAATAATAGAAATGAGACTTGGAAACTTACACAATGAGTTGTTCAACACGATATCAACATAACAAAGAGTGGGTTATAGAAATGTAATTATACAGAGCTCAACCCAACATGGTAAGGTATTACTTTATAGAGAAATGTTAGAAAAATAGGATCGTGGAGCAATAAAATAAAACAAATGTGGAAATAAAACACACAAGATACATAATAAAATAGAGACATAGATATATGTGGTTCACCCAGTGTGGGCTACGTCCACTAGAGAAATTTACAGGTCCTTCCTTTATTATTATCCAAAAAATGAAGGGATAGAAACTACAACACACCCACTGTAACTTCCTCTTATTTTTCTCATAGTATCCTCTCTCATAATACAATATTCACAATGATACATAGCCGCAATACATTTCCCTCATAAAAGAGGGTTTCCTTCTAGAGAAAAAAAACTTAACATAACTTCCACCATCAGATCTGTGACCTTATAATGAATGGCCAAGTTTTACAATGAAATTACAATATACATTTACAAGGAAATTTTTTCTTCGGCGGCTTCTCCCCCGAACTCCCCCTGGTAGCCTGCTTGCCCTTAGACCTCGCAAAAGGGGTAAAACCCCTCTGCACTCCCTTGCATGGCGGATGTTAATTTTTTGAGCTATTATTAGTTTTGTTTTCAATTTACTAGATGACAATAACATAGGTAAGATCACTGAGAGAAACACAATCACAAGATACACAACATTTATCCTAGGAAACCATCATGGGGGAGAAAATCCAACAAAACTTCCTTAATATAGATAGCCAATGCAATTCCAAGAAAATCAACCAAAACACTAGAGAATATCCAACATTGAGAAATGATCTTCTCTCTTCCTTCTTATCCCAACTACATTTACCAAACTTGTGCACTTGATGAGTGAATGATTGAGTGAGATAATGAGGCACTAGCCTCCTTATTTTATACTAGTTGGCAGGCACTGACAAGTGTCTCTTCACTAGGTAGGGATGACTTCTCCTTTTATTGGTTAAAACCACTTTAATTAGGCCTAGGAGTYGACTTCTTAATTTTCATAATACAATTAGGGCTTGACCAATCCGCAAAAGGGGATTTGGTCAATTACAATTCCTGACATGATCAATCCACAAAATGGGATTGATAKAATGAATAATGACTTAATAATAAAAAAAATACTCTTTTCAGTTACAATATTTCAACATTCCCCTTTAACAAGAATCTTATTCTACAACATCATCAAGAGAGAGAGAGGGAAACAACATCAAAAACATCTGGAACACTGACTGGCATATCTACAAATCATCGAAATTTTTTCTCATCATCAATATCAACATCAACAACAAGGAGATGAAATGGCATCATAATAATATACATCAACATGGATTGGTATAACACTAATACATCATCATCATCAATAACAACACGAGTTTGATACAACATCAACAAAAACAACATCATAGAATGAAGGCTGGAGCATCATCAGGATTAGCACTAAACTGGAAATATTCAACACAAAGATGGCATCTAATCAACATTAGAACTAAGATGGAAAACTTCAGTACGTCGAAGCTGGCATATTATCAACATTAGAACGAAGATGGAAATCTTCAGCATGAGGCTGGCATCTCAACAACATCAACATGAGTTTGGCATATTAACAACATTAGAATGAAGATGGAAATATTCAACACGAGGCTTGGATCTCAACAACATCGGTACGAAGCTGGAAATATTCAACACTAGGTTAGCATCAACACTACTCCACCTTTCGAGGGAGGTCCTTTCGGACTACACCAAGCTAGTCTCGAAAGTTTTTAAACTTTACAAAAGATAGAGGCTTGGTCAACACATCAACAAATTGTTCATATGTGCCAACATAATGGAGCTTTATGTTTCATCTATGCACCGTATCACAAATGAAGTGATACCAGATCTCTATGTTCTTTGATTCATCATGGAACACATCATCTTTATATAACTATGGTTATCACATAGGATCATGGTGGCTTCCATATYCAAATCAAATAGATCTGTCAACAATATATGAAACCATATGGCTTCACCATTGGCGAAACATGCTACAATATATTTTKCTTCTCTCAGGCTGAGAAAAATAGTTCATTGCTTCCTACTATGCCATGAGATCATGGTTGACCCCGAAYTGAAACAACATCCTGAGGTGATTTTTCTATCAGTGAAACTTCTATCCCAATCTAAATCAGTATAACCACTCAGTCTAAAGTCATGATCTCTAGTATAACAGAGACAAAAACCCAATGTACCCTTAAGGTATYTCATCACATATTTTGCATCATCAAGGTGAGCATGTTCAGGTTCTACCATATATTAATATAAGGAAAAATATATATCTGGCCTGGTATTTGTCAAATACATCATCGAACCAATAATGTAGCATCAACCAATTATGATGAAGTATCAACCAGGAGCTTCAAATTTGTTTTCATGGGTGTGTTCATGGATTTACACTCTAACATATCAAACCTCTTCAATATTTCAGCTGCATACTTCCCTTGGTTAATGAAGATCTTCTCTTCGCTCTTCCAAACTTTGAAACCTAAGTAATAACACATTAAGTCTTTCATCAAACTCTGTAGCAAGATTCTTCTTCAATATGTGATGAGATTTTCTTCATATTGTCAAGAATACATCATCTACATATAGTAGCAAGATCACTGGCTCATCATTCATAACCTTGAGGTAAAGGTTAGAATCACCTTTACTCTTGGTAAATACCAATCTCTTCACGAAACTGTCAATTATGTTATATCAATATCTAGGAGCTTTATTCAACTTGTACAGATCCTTGTTCAACTTGAAAACCTGAGTCTTTCTATATTCAACTTCAAACAAAATTTTCACATTACATTGTACCAATCCGGTACATTTCCTCAGCTGCAACTCAATCTGCACAATCATGTGCTAGCTCTATGTGCTATCTGGAAAGAATTGTCTCTCTCACTGCTTAAGGGTATGTCCTCTCCTCTTTCTGCCATTGTTCCTTCTGGAACTGGGACTCTACACCTATAGTTGTGAATGGTTTTTCCAGTCTCACTATGACTTCTAAAATGAGTAACTCCTCTACTCCATCATGGAAACAAATTCATCTGAAACTAAGAGTGGCCCAATAATTGATATTGAATGTAGCTCTTCTTCTTTCATGTAGGTAACTCTATATTTTAATGTATTCATGTATTCATGATCCAACTAATGTAATGCACCAACCGCCACTCAATTTTAAATATGGGGATTGCTCCCCATGCATCTCATACTATATATGAATCATGGTTTTTCTCATTGTCTTCATGAATACTGGAAGTATTTATTCAATTAATGGAGTAAGTGTCTCATCATAGTATTCTACCACTTGCTGGAAAATCCCTCTAGACACTCATCAGGATTTGTACATCTATAACATTCTTGATCTGTTAGATCAATCTTGGAAGTTAATACTGACTTCTCTTCTAGTTTGACAAAAAAATACATATTCTTGTCTTTATGACTGGATTCCTTCTCTGTCTCTGAAACAAGGGAATCTTCCCAGGAGATTTGATATCTCCTAGAAGTTTTTGAAGCTACGATCTAATATTCTCATGGCATCTGTCTCCCAGTCTTGGAAGTTGTTTCTTCATCTGATCCTTTATGAAATCGAGATTACTCTCGATTTCGTCTGAGTCTACAAGGATTTTGTCATCTCTTATGGGGTATACTTTGTGTTGAATACCAAGTATGAATATGAAAATATGATTTAGAATTCAAGTGAATTATGATTCCTATCAAGGTGGCTTCATTATCATTTGAACAAGTCTACTATGAGTTTGTGTTCTAATGTTCGGTCATCTTTGGAGCCTTCTGATCCTTATAATCAATCTCCATATGAGATACTCTAGATGTTAAAATATAGCTTTGTATTGATATTCTTTGGTACATGAATGTATATGGTTATGTACATAGTCTGTTTCATGTCTCATCTAATCTGTTTCCTTCTGCAACCTTCACTATAGCTTCCTCAGGGTTATCGAGTGTGACATTGAAAAGGTCAACAAAACATCAATAAAGTATAATACTCTTTTAATAATAGTAAATAAAACAATAGCACGAATAGTTGTCAGGGTATCTCCTTTAGAGCTTTCACTTGTGACCTATCTAAAAAAAAGATCAAAATTAAGAAATACAATATGAAATGAGATCAACACTCTTCTAGTGTTGTGATAAAACATTCATCCAAGGTAACCTAGAACCAACACAAAAAGTTTCTCCTAGAGGAGATGTTAGTTATATCTCATAATTGATTACATTAATAATTTATCTCAATATGCTCACACAGTAACAAGTATAATATTTTTCAAAGACTACTACCTCAACTATAATGTTTACTTGTAAAGGGGTAGTTATCAACTTGTCATGTGCAACTTAGAATCTTATCAACTTAATCAATCAAACCTGGAACCTGGATTTTTGTCCTCAAGATTGGGTGTGTTTTCTTTTGTACTAAGACAATATGTTATCTTGACATAAATCTAAGTTAGAGAATAATCTCTATAAACTCAACTTTAATCAGCATTGATAATCTTGACCAATGGTTAGTATGATTTCAACATGCCATCTAGATGTTCATAAGATCAAAATAATGTCATAACAAATAGATGCATATCAAGATAATAAAATCTGGGGTGCATTAGTATTCTGAGTATATTGGATCAGAGATCCTTCTATATCTATGATAGGATATCCTTTCTCTTGCAATTACCCCTTAGAATAATATAGTTGAAACATATGTAAGTACATACCTATGAGAGTATTAGTGGGTGGTGGTACCATCCGGTAGCATCGGTGATAGGTAATAAAAATTCAAAACTTCAAAGGTCTTTCAACTTTAAGGTTGGCCAACAATTTACAAAATCTTTCACTTCAACTGGAACTACAGTTGTAACTACAACTTATACTGCAACTAGTAGTTTAACTATAACTTGGGGTTTTATGAGAAAACCTTAATTTTTCAAACTTCAAATTTTGAAATTCTGATCCAGGGGCTAGATGTGCTGAGTTGAGGTGAGTAAGTTGGTGTAGTCAGAATTATGAAAAGACAAATTTTATCCCCTAAAACTTTGCTTGCAGAAATATGGACTAGTACTTCTGGTACTGTTTCTAGTTTCCTGGTTTTAATGGTACTTTTGGTTATCTAGTTTTTTGTTTTTCTAGTTTTTTGGTGCTTCTGGTTTTCTGATTTTTCTAGTACTTCTCATTTTCTATTTTTCTAGTACTAGCCAAAAAGTAGGGTTTGAATTTCCAAAGGCTCTGTCCATTGAAAATGTGCGCTCAATCTGCTAAAAGATTCATTAGGGTAGGACACAGTTTTCTAGATGGTTTTTAGGAAACCAATTCTCTCCAACAAAAATCCCTAATTTCTTGTACGACAACAATGACGTTTTGTCTTATCGAGTGAAAGGTGCTCTCTTCAACTTAGCTCTGATACCATGTTAAGTTTTTGAGATATTATTGGGTTTCTTTTAAATTTACTAGATAACAATAGCATAGGTAAGATCAATGAGAGAAACAAAATCACAAGATACACAACATTTATCCTGGGAAACCCTCATGGGGAAGAAAACCCAACAAAAATTCCTTAATATACATAACCAATACAATGCCAACACAATCAACCAAAACACTGGAGAATATCCAACATTGAGAAATGTGCCTCTCTTTTTCTTCTTCTCCCAACTGTAGCTACCAAACTTGCGCACTTGATGAGTGAATGAGTGAGTGAGATAATGAGGCGCTAGCCTACTTTATTTAGAATATCTGGAAGCAACTGGAAAGGTTTCTCTTCAGTGGGTAGGGCCGACTTGTATTCATAGTGGTTAAAACCACTTAAATTAGGCCTCGGGGCTAACTTCTTAATTTGCATAATACAATTATGGTTTGACCAATCCGTAAAAGGGGATTTGGTGAATTACAATGCCCGACATGATGAATCTGCAAAAGGGCATTGATACAATGAATAAAGAATTAATAATAAATAGAATATTCTTTGCAGTTACAATATTTCAACAGAGGAGTGTACATTCTTTCAGGGTGTAAAGTATTCATGGGTATAAACATGGATAAAAGCAAAGACCTTTGAATAAGGAATATAATCAGGATCCACAACTAGAAAGAAATAAATTATACAAATCTCGACCCATCATGGTAAATTATTACTTACATATAGAAATGCATTATACAAATATCAACCCAACGCAGTAAACATATTGCACACACATGGAAATAGATTATACAGAGCTCATCCAACACAGAAAAATAATGTAAATAAATGTGTGCTATAAATCAAGATTTGGGACAGAGAAACCTCATATCACAGAGAGTATGCTTACAACAACCTCTAGGTTAAATCCTGCAAAACAAAGAAACATATTCCTTCCAGACTTAAATGCAAAACCTTATTGAACCACCAAGCATGGAATATCATATACAAAGGGAGGGAGCTCACTGTGTACAAGTCGAGGGTAAGTTTTGAAAGATAGTTACCTCCATATTTTAAATGAAAATTGACTAAGTTCCTTGATATCATTCCTAAACATAGAGCTGAGAATATTATCAAAGGAAGTGGCCATCCTATGACTACCATGCTACCACAGTCGCATCAACCTACTATCATGGAGAAAAACATAGAGAAACAAAATTGAAATGAATGTGAAGGGTAATGGAACTACGTGCTTCCTGGTAGTGGAGAAGAATGGAGGGTACACCTACCTCCCATTTCCATGTGAAGTCAATCGAGGTGGCGAGCCTGTAGTGGCTCTTCCCTACAAAAACATCACACCTGAAAACAAAGGTGACCTAGCACCATTAATGGCTACGGACAACTTAATGCCCAAGGCTAGGATTTTATTCTCCAATGAATGGTTCCTTAATGCTTCTCGAACTGTGTATAGGCCAAACGTTATGGTTGATGCAGACCAGGGGTATATGTAAGGAGGGTTCTATTTCTAAGTTTAATTCAACATGTAGAAACACATTGGAACCTCACTAAAATCCTAGCGTGGAAGTTAGGACTTGGTGGTTAGGACCTAGGTCCATTTTCAATGTACGCTAGTGTTCAAGCATGAATTACATAAATTATAGTTCGAGTATGGTGTATAGATTTTGTATTTTATAAGTTCCTTGTGATAGGTTTTAGTAATATAACTAGGACTTATGTGAGTGGGTTGCACTAGTTAGGCCTAGGCTATGATAGCCCTAGCCATTATTATATTAACGATTACATTGATAATTCTTGTAGCAATGCCTAGTGGAAAACAGTGTATGGATCTTAAGATCCCTTGCAAACCATTTAGAAGGAATTATGACTTTGCCAGATATAGATATACATGAACTGGTTTAATATTTAATTATCCTTTGAGTCACGACATTTGTCATGCATTTTAGACGATAGTGTTCCCTTTTAAAAAAAAAAAATTTGTGAAATTTGAGGTACATTAAATATTGTATCAGTGTTGTAGGTTATAGCGCTTCGACCTTAGGGCACCACCATAATTCAACTTTTTTTGTTTCCTTGAAGAAAATCTAACAAACAAATTTACTATTACAAACAAAAAAATAATTTGTCTATTGTGAAAATTCAAACACATAATGAATATGGAAACAAACCTGAAGTGAATCTAGAGAAAGAGCCTCCTAAAGATCTAGAGCATAAAAGTGAGGGAAGTTCAGCCACCCAAGTTTTGGAAACAATGAAAAACCTTATCGTGGAATTACAAGTGTTTAAAGAAGATAACGAGAAACTGAAGAAGGCACAAGAAGACTAGAAAGAAATAAATGAAATGTTGCTACACAATATAGTAACAAAGAAGAGTCAAAAGGACAATGAAAAAGAGGAAGAGGTTAGAAAAAGGTCCTCTAAGAACTCTGGTCAAGAAACAAAAAAAAAGGATAGTTCTTTCGAAGACACACACATGACAGAAAACAAAGCATCTACGAGAAGGAAAAGAAAACAAGTGGACCATCTGGAAGGTGAATTCAAGAAAATAAAACCTTCCATTTTTGATGGAGAATCATGTTGGAAGATTGGTTGTTGTCATTGATGTCAACCCTAGTCATGGGTTT
>JASDQU010214965.1:5532-17189 GCA_032191745.1 Picea mariana
TTTAAATTCTTACCCTAGATCCATGTTTTAATATTTTAAATTTTGCAATACCTGGGATGAATCTATCATTAGTTTAGCCTCCTTGTGAATCTTGTATAGTCCAGGTATTCTAGTTTGATGCTCACCAAGCATTCTCCAAAAGATGTATGGGGACTTTAACATCAAAGGTGAAGCGACAATTTACTCAAGAAATTGATTAGAATCCATGCCTAATGGTAGCATTTGATTATCTCATTTCTTTTCTAACCATCTCATTTAAATCTTCCCCTTTTCATATTTTTGTTTTACATGCAATCTATAGTTTTATTGTTATATCTTTAGATCTACATTGCAAATTCATTTTCAAGTCTTAGGCTAATTTATTTAGATTTGGTATTAGAAATGAAGAATAAGTGCAAATCACTCTATCTTTCATGTTAAATCATCTCTTGGATCTAGCGGTTTAAAGTTATTTCTTTGATGGATCTAAGTGAAATTAATAAATACACTAACTATGCCTAAAGAAATCTAACTTTTCCATTTGAGTCTATTTATTTTCATTGAATGTTGGAATGCATTGATTAAGAATTGTGGCATACATTTACTTGAAACGTTTTCCTTAATCCATACTTGAATCACTCATACGCACTCAAAAAATGATGATAATGCCTAATGATTTAAGGGTTTAAATGTGCTGCAAATTCATACTTCATTGGATAAGGGTTTGGTACATTTTATATTCAATTATGATGAACATTGTACTTGATTTCTAATCCAAATCTCTATACACAATAAATCAATGGTATAAATTCTTAAGTGATTTGCAATTTGGTGCTTAATGTCTTTTATACTTTGCAATTTCTTGTTGTAATATGACAATGCCATGGTTTATCTTAGAAGTTTCACTCAATTTGTGCTCTTAGGATCAAGTTAATACTTAAATGACTTACTTTGGAGGCTAATGTTTCACTTGTATTGCTGGTATAACACATAGGCTTAAGGGTCTGCCTCAAAATTGATGTGATATGAGCAATTTTCTCGTACTTTGAATAATCATTGTTGTTATAGGTATGCTACAAATTAAAGTACATAGCAGACTTAGATTAAAGATTAAAACATCACTATTTCACGTAAGTGCTACTTGAAAAAATATGATATTAAATGTGTTGTTTTGTGAGGTTTCCTTTTATGAATTAATGGTGTTTTGGACATGTTATCGCGCAGTTTGTAATTAGAAGTAAAGGAAAGGTAAAAGAAGACAAATTGACGTAACAGGAGACTATCGTATCGCTACCACCTCAATAGGATGTCTCTTTCTATCTAGGGTGGTAGGCCCAGGGGAGACATCCCCGGTGACCTGGGGTTTTGAGAAGGTAAAGGGTAAAGGACAAGGTAAAAGTTTCCCTCTCACAAGTCACCACCGATCAGAAAGTCCGGCTAAACAACCAATAAAATATAATAAGAACCATAAATATACCTGCACGGAACAAAGCAACATGAAACTATATTTGCAAGGTCACTTGCTGGTTAGTACTTCATATAATTGGAGACTTTCTCAAATAAATCAATTGACTAATATATTGATGAAGCAATTAAAGATGTATAGTAGAAATAATCAGAATATGTTACTTCACAATGAATGCTTTAAAGAAGTTTCAAAAGGAACACAAATGATTTATCATCAATGTCACAATACCAACATTCATTAGAAGCAAGGACTACTATACATTAGCCAATCTTTCAATTGATTGAAGAAACATTAATTGTTGCAAAGTATGACTATAACTCGAATGGATAATAGCAGCAATAGGGTTAGCAAATCCATCTAAGCTAGGGTTAGAGTGTGTTAGTAGTTGTTCATAGATATTGGATGTTTGAAGGTTGTGATCAAAGCACTCAAGCAAGAAGTCTTAGATCAGTGCATTCATAGGGAAAATAGAGTCAAATGATAGAGGCAAGAATTTAAGGAACCAGATGATAATAGCAGGGCCAAAGACAAGAGAAATTTGATGGATGAAGTGTTGGTAAGCAAGGGCTTCAACCATCAAACCCTAGGGGAAAACGGCTTACTAAGGTGTAGGCAACCCTAGGCCTTAGCACGTTTTCCTCCTTCTTTAGCTCAATAAAAAAGTAAAAATGGCTAGGGTGAARAGAAAATGATAGGGTGTTGCAATGGCAAGGCCCTAGCATTGTCTTCAATAGATAAAACGACTCCTTGGCATAATCTAGTAGGGAATTAAAATAAGGACACCAACATGTGCTTATTTCCTAGGGTTTATTCCAATAATTTCATTAACAAAATGCAAATAAAACACTATAACCATTCAAGTAAGGGAAGGATTGCATAAATTCACTTACATTTACCAAGTATTCATCAAGGCCAAACCCTAGTTATAAACCTTCCACCAAGAAAAATGCCAAAGATAACCAAAATAATCCTCCTTCAACAAGTACGCACTAGCAAATTTCGGCCAAAAACCATAGAAGGGCGTAAATTTCAGACCTCACACAAGTGTGAGTGAAATATCCATCAGAAAAAGAGAGTTTTAGCTCTTTATTTATATAGTAGAAATGACCTTAATTTTGTTTTTAGGTCACAAAAGGTCGACATGGCCAAAAATACATCAAAATATTGTTTTTCATTAAATGTCATAATTAAAACCCTAATCAAGCATAAAGGTGACGTCATGCCCTTTTAGGGTGACGTTAGGCCCTTTTAGGGAAACATTGCTCTTCTGGAGAAAAATGTTAGGCATCCTTGGGCTTCCGGAAACTGCCACACGTACCACTTGGCACATAAATACCTCCCAAAACCTCCACAATGTTGGATGACATCATAAGATGTCCTCGGTGAAGTCATGGGCCTTCCAAGGCCAACGTCCTAGTAGAAAGGGCACAACCCCCCTAGGTACAAGTCTGCTACGTTGCCTCTGGTGGAACGTCCTCCTCTTCTCCGGTGCAAAACCTCTGATTTTTCTCTGCCCTCTGCTGGGGTCTCAACATCCATCTTATGGGATTTCAGCCCCATGGAGCTCCAAACTAATCATCTCCCCATGTGTACCTGTCCATCGCATATGGTCCTGCACATAAACAAATACGCCCTCCATGGGCTCATAAGTCATAGGGATCATAGCAATGTCAATCAAATCTAATCATCAAGTTTATTAAACATGTGCATAAAACCCCTCTTACCATGACAAGTGCTCAAAGACATTATACTAATCTACAAACCAAGTTTGGAGGAAACGCTAGGATGTCCTATTGGGCTAATGCTCACTGGACGTGTGGTGTTTTCAGGAGAGATCAAATCCAAGCCATGTGAGTGGATGAAGTGGATAAGGGATGTCTGGGAAAGGGTGTAGTGATAGCAGGGAAATGTATGGCTTACCCGTGGGTGCCTCTGTAGAAGGTGAGTTGCACCTGTCATGGATGCAAATGTTTGCAAGCCCATTCATGCCTTTAATCTTTATTTTTATTGCTTTTTCTTCAGGAAGGTAGTTAAGGGACACTGCCCTGACGTGGTGACTAGTGGTGGCAATGTTACCCACAAGCATTTCACGGAAATGAGAAGGTTGGCTCGTGATGAGACCCCCTTTCTCTTGGATATGCCACCAAGAGCCAAAACCCTGTGTTATAACCCTATGTTTCATAGGAACAACTAGTGACTGGAAATTTTTACTCTTGTTGTATTTTGGATGTAAATAATATTTCATTTTGCAAATTATTTTCAAAAGAAAATAAAAAAGAAAGAAAGAAAAGAAAAAGAATAAAAGAGGGCATAAAAGAAAATGGATAAGTCCCCATGCAATAATAATGGCTTGATCCATACAGTTTAACCATGGTCAAGTCTTTTTGAATTTATGTTGATAGGATTAGTGAATAAAGCTTCGTTGAACTGTTTAATCTTAACCACGTAGATAGGTTAGTTAGTGAATAAATTTGATTAAATTGTTCAAACTTGATCAAATAGCCCGAGGATAGAGTAATTTTTAGCCCAACAATCTAATCTGGGTTAAATGTGTTAGGTAAATAGATTAGAATATAGGTTAGTTGTCTTTCCTTTCAATAAAACAAGCTCAAAGTTAGGTGAGGATCTTTGTTTTGATGTTAGAAGGTTGTGTTCTAACCCCTTGGTGGCAAAATGAAAAGGGAGCAGCGCAAAAAACCCACAAAATGGCACTATCCTAAGTTTCCGCAATGAAATATGATTCACATCCCATGGTTAAAGAGTGCGACAAGATCTATGGCTAAGCAAACGACGCTCAAATTGACGATCGACAACTAATATCGGACCCCCCCGACCATTATACCTTTTAATGGTGGGGGGGGGTTCAAGTTGGTGGTATTTCTCAGCGGGCCCCATCCTAACGTGTCACCATTGTGTTAACTCGGACCCCCCTTGCTCTAAACTGGTTACCGCCTACCCCCCCTCCGAGTAAACCGCCATACCATTTTCCCATACCACCGTCGTCCCGTGACATCACACTCCATTACCACCGTTTATAAGTCATGTCTCATTAGTTCGCCAGCGTACATTCCCCCACTCACCCGTCACATGTCATATCCCATTCACTTATCCTCCAATCACCGTTTTCCACATCATCCTCGCACACCCATAACCCATCCTTTACTTTCCACCTCATATCCGTGTTACCCGTTGGATAACTAATACAGGAAAATATATCTGTTAGCTTGTTGACTTGTCCCCCAAGCCTCCAACAGATACCCGTTTGCCCAGAGAATTCTGTTTTTCTCGCCATTCCTTCATCCCTCATGATCCAGACACCTCTAAAACCATTATTCTCTTCGCTTTTTCCGTCCACAACCTCCATTAATTCTTGGAATCTACAGTCAGTGTCATTTCTTTTTCAAATTTCGTAGGTATCAGTAGAAGTGATGGCGCCAAAGTCCAAACAATCAGAAGTTGATGAAAATCCTTTCCTTCCACCTCCTGTCGACCTCGACCGGATCCCTTTGGCCGACAAAGATTACGTGATTTCAGAGTCCAAATGTGAATTTGATTTTGTTGAGTTACACTCGTATTCACTTACATTTACCAAGTATTCATCAAGCCAAATCCTAGTTATAAACCTTCCACCAAGAAAAATTCCAAAGATAACCAAAATAATCCTCCTTCAACAAGTGCGCACTAGCAAATTTCGGCCAAAAACCATAGAAGAGCGTAAATTTCAGACCTCACACAAGTGTGAGTGAAATATCCATCAGAAAAAGAGAGTTTTAGCTATCTATTTATACAATAGAAATGACCTTATGCTTATTTTTACGTCACAAAAGGCCGACATGGCCAAAAATACATCAAAATATTGTTTTTCATTAAATGTCATAATTAAAACCCTAATCAAGAATAAAGGTGACGTCATGCCCTTTTAGGGTTACGTTAGGCCCTTTTAGGGCAATGTTGGTCTCCTGGAGCAAAACGTTAGGCCTCCTTGGGCCTTCGGAAACTGCCACACGTGCCACTTGGCACATAACTACCTCCCAAAACCTCCACAGCATTGGATGACATCATAAGATGTCCTCGGTGAATTCATGGGCTTTCCAAGGCCAACATCCTAGTGGAAAGGGCATAACCCCCCTGGGTACAGGTCTGCTAAGTTGCCTCTAGTGGAACGTCCTCCTCTTCTTCGGTGCAAAACCTCTGATTTGTCTCTGCCCTCTGTTGGGGTCTCAACATCCATCTGATGGGATTTTATCCCCATGGAGGTCCGAACTAATCATCTCCCCATGTGTACCTGTCCATTGCGTATGGTCTTGCACATCAACAGATACACCCTCCATGGGCTCATAAGTCATAGGGATCATAGCAATGTCAATCACATCTAATCATCAAGTTTATTAAACATGTGCAAAAAACCCCTCTTACCCTGACAAGTTCTCAAAGACATTATACTAATCTACAAACCAAGTTTGGAGGAAATGTTAGGATGTGCTATTGGGCTAATGCTCACTGGACGTGTGGTGTTTTCGGGATATATCAAATCCAAGCCATGTGAGTGGATGAAGTTGATAAGGGATTTCTAGGAAAGGGTGTAGTGATAGCAGGGAAATGTATGGCTTACATGTGGGTGCCTCTGTAGAAGGTGAGTTGCACTTGTCATGGATGCAAATGTTTCCAAGCCCATTCATGCCTTTTATCTTTATTTTTATTGCTTTTTCTTCAAGAAGCTAGTTAAGGGACACTACCCTGGCGTGGTGACCAATGGTGGCAATGTTACCCACAAGCATTTCACAGAAATGAGAAGGTTGGCTCGTGATGAGACCCCCTTTCTCTTGGATATGCCACCAAGAGCCACTACCATGTGTTATAACCCTATGTTTCATAGGAACAACTGGTGATTGGAAATTTTTACTCTCGTTGTATCTTGGATGTAAATAATATTTCATTTTGCAAATTATTTTCAAAAGAAAATAAAAAAGAAAGAAAGAAAAGAAAAAGAATAAAAGAGGGCATAAAAGAAAATGGATAAGTCCTCATGCAATAATAATGGCTTGATCCATACAGTTTAACCATGGTCAACTCTTTTTGAATTTCTGTTGATAGGATTGGTGAATAAACCTTGGTTGAACTGTTTAATCTTAGCCAAGTAGATAGGTTAGTTAGTGAATAAATTTGATCAAATTGTTCAAACTTGATCAAATAGCCCCAGGATAGAGTAATTTTTAGCCCAACAATCTAATCTAGGTTAAATGTTTTAAGTAAATAGATTAGAATATAGGTTAGTTGTCTTTCCTTTTAATAAAACAAGATCAAAGTTAGGTGAGGATCTTTGTTTTGATGTTAGAAGGTTGTGTTCTAACCCCTTGGTGGCAAAATGAAAAGGGAGCAGTGCAAAAAACCCACAAAATGGCACTATCCTAAGTTTCCGCAATGAAATGTGATTTGCGCCCCATGGTTAAAGAGTGCGCCAAGATCTACGGCTGAGATCAACGACCGACAAGTAATATCGGACCCCCCCAACCATTATACCTTTAATGGTGGGGGGGGTCCGAGTTGGTGGTATTTCCCAGCGGGCCCCATCCTAACATGTCACAATTGTGTTAACTCGGACCCCCCTTGCTCTAAACCGATTACCGCCTACCCCCCCCCTCCGAGTAAACCGCCATACCATTTTATACCACTGTCATCCCGTGACATCACACTCCATTACCACCGTTTATAAGTCATGTCTCATTAGTTCGCCAGTGTACTTTCCCCCACTCACCCGTCACATGTCATATCCCATTCACTTATCCTCCAATCACCGCCTTCCACATCATCCTCGCGCAATCGTCACCCATCCTTTACTTTCCACCTCATATATGGGGTACCCGTTGGATAACTAATACAGGAAAATATATCTGTTAGCTTGTTGACTTGTCCCCCGCACCTCCAACGGATACCGGTTTGCCAAGATAATCCCATTTTTCTCTCCATTCCTTCATCCCTCATGATCTAGACACCTCTGAAACCATTATTCTCTTCGATTTTTCCGTCCACAACCTCCATTAATTCCTGGAATCTACAGTCAGTGTCATTTCTTTTTCAAATTTCGTAGGTATCAGTTGAAGTGATGGCGCCAAAGTCCAAACAATCAAAAGTTGATGAAAATCGTTTCCTTCTGCCTCTTGTCGACCTCAACCGGATCCCTCTGGCCGACAGAGATTACCTAATTTTAGAGCCCAAATGTGAATTTGATTTTGTTGAGTTACACTCGTGGTTCAGAGACACTTTCTCAGACCAGAGTGACGAGATTGGACTCTGGGAGTCCAATCTCCCTCTGTATTTGTTTCCCCAAATTCATCATTTTCCCGAGTTTGCCCTTAAGTGCCAAGCACACTACCTTCCCGATCAGAGAGTTGTTGTTTCATCCTCTAGAGAGACCCTGTTCGCTATCACACCCAAAGCCATTGACCAGATGTTGCAAATATCCAGAGCCGAATCCTTTTCTCCTTTACCATTAAGATCCTAACCGTAATGTATCAAAATTTGTCATTTCCCCAAAGAGCGCAAATTTTTGAGCTTTTTCTCCCTGAGAGTGCCCCATTATCCAAAGCAAATCCCCCATATCAGTGATCGATTTTCTCAGCAAAGGGAAATCAAATTATTTCTTCTCTTTGCAGTCTACTTGGATACTACTCGGATGAGTGGGTAGATGAGCCAATCTTGGGTTATCTATCTATTTTCTCTACCGAGGAAAGGGCCACAACGCAGTTCGACTACAACAGTTTTCTAGCCGAGAACATCCACAAACAACTTTTCAAGTTTCCCACAGAAAGCATGTTCCAGTACTCTTCAATACTGGCATATTTGTTCATGTTTTTCCAAACAGACAAGTTCATGTTTTCCATGCAGAAGCTAGATTAGAATGGCAAACCATAGCTGGTCATATTCTGGACGTCACTACTGAGAAAGAATTCACCCGAATTCACTTTTAATCAATTCATAGATCAGTTTTACCACTCAGTGGTAAGAATTCTTAGCGGCAGACAAGAACCAAGAATAAACGAAGAAATCCAATGAATTCTACATCTCTCAGACCTCGCCAAGATTGAAGACTGATACATGTACTAGAACCACACAGGGATTAGAATTTATGGATGCGAGCTAGCTCCCTACAAATTGCCTAGATATTTTCCCGTGCACATATTCACCTTGGAATATATTAGGCAAATGATTAACTCAGATGATATTCATTTTGTAGCCTTCAAGAAGAAACAATAATTGAGGATCAAGGGACAGATAGGACCTTTCATCTGTAACAGCCGAGTTGCAGGGGCAATGGCCGATAAAATTTTGAAGGAGATGAAGTTCATCATCAGTTTTCCGTGGCACTATGATCCTTGTGGCATTATCGCGGAAACCAGGCTAAAAAATAAAATCTCTCCATATGCTCATGTTCCCAAACCAGAAATTGAGAAGTTCATGAACCAAACAAAGTGGGAAATGAACACTTTGGAAGACTCAGAACAATAGCCTCCTTCAGCCAATGTTTCACAAACCATTACTCCACAGGTACCAACAAACAAGAGGCCCAGAAAGGAAGTCTCCCCGTCAGTCACTGAAGTCTTGGCAGAGGATTTCTAGGTTTACAGGAAAAAGCCCAAGACCAGTCATACCCCTGACAAATCTAGGGGAGAAGAGACTCAGTCTACCAAAGTAGCAGAGGGAGAACATTCACCATTGTTCTCAAGCAGTCAACAAATGATGTCTACCTCTTCATCAAAGAAGCATATTGACACCACCTTGACCACTCATCCACCACAAGGATCTGTAGGACTAAGTATTTTTGAGAAATACAATCTTATTAAGAAAAAGAATGAGATGCTGACCACCAGCACCTATGCCCAATTCTGGAAACAAACATCAACAACACAAAATAGACTGCTCTTTGCCTTTGATACTGAAAAGGAGAGAATGCATATGGACTTCTTGCAGGCACAGGTGCCTCAACCAAAGGAAATTTCTGACTACAAAAGGTCTACTTTTGAGTTTGATGCAGCAGAGTTACATCCCGCTGACCAGATGGACTTGCATAGGCATACTGGAGAAATTATTTTCTCAACGTTGAAAAACTCTTTCACAACTGCTACAAAGTTGCAGGTTTCTCTGAACAATGTTCAAACTCACCTAAAGATGGAGAAAGTGTCATTTTTTGCAAAGGACAATAGGATCAAATCTTTAGAAGAGCTGGCACTTAAAATTGGGTACGACCCCTCCAATGTGAAAGTAGTTGAAGAACTGCTAAAGAAAAAGAATGTTGACATAGCATCCTTGAGGAAACAATTAAAATTGCCAGCTACTGAAGACTCACAGGCCAAAGAGATTGTCAAGACAGAAGGCCAAAAGGAAGAAATGCTAAAGTTAATCATGGAAGAGAACGCACAAATCAAGGAAATGGAGGCAGTGCTGGAAAGGTTAGTAAAGGAAAAGGAACAGATAGAGCCCATGGAAGTCATTCCACTGAGCGCAGTCCCCCTCACAAGACTTAGCACAGCGACAACATCAACAACTACCACAACATAACTTCCATCGGCTACCCCAGTGACAGTTCTAGAAACATCTGAAACTCTAGCCAAGTCAATGGAGGAGATGACCATACAAGGAGAAAAAATCGAAAGACTGAAACAAGAGATAGAGAACCTCCAAAAACTTAAATATTATTTCCAGGCTAGCTACAACATTGAAAGGCACACATTAGAAAAAATTAAGCAGGAACTACAACAGCTGCAGAAACAAACAGTTTTGGGCAAAACACTAGCAGAAGCCAAGGAGAACATTTGGATGGATATCTCAAAATCCATGGTAGAAATTTGGCCACTTGTGCAGATCATGTTTGAGCAGCATGAATTGGTGTTGAGGAGTAGGCAGGCCATTGACAAGACAAAGGGAGAGCTGGGAGAAATGGCCACAGAGGCAAATGAAATCATCAGGTTTTTGAATTCGAAGACTAAGGAGGAGCTAGAAAGTCTAGAAATCAAGAATAGGATAGAGACTATCCTCGAGGTTAAGAAAGTTTTGACCAAGAGAAAAGTAATGTTACAATTGGAGGAAAGAGCCCAGAACATGGATATCGGAGTTCAGAGCAGTGTTGCACGGAGCAGGAGCGGAGCGGGAGCGTTTTAGAAAACGAGAGCGTCGGGAGCGTCATTTTCCAAAAATCCTTGGGAGCGGAGCGTCCCGGGAGCGTCTATTATATATATATATATATATATATATTACGTTTATATTCAACAAAAACATGCAAAAAGACAAATTAGTTGCAAAATGTATGAAAACATGCATATTTGTGCTTGTAGATGAATACTACATTATTATGAAGTTCGAAATGCCATCCATAGTATATTAATGATCATATTGAAACTTTGAAAGAAAGCATTACGAATAAACAAGCAAGAACATTTAAATGACAAACATGAATGACGAGCAATGTTCCACCATCTCTTATATTGGGATACACATCATTAGTATCATCCTTCATCCTTTGCCTCTTGTCTTGACTTTCCTTATACCTTGATCCTCTAGGGACATCAGTCGACACCACCCAATTTTGATGAAACTACCTAATCCTAGCCTTAAATATGGTAGAAAAAGCTTAACATGCCTAATCAATGATTCTGGTTTGAGTGAAGGGTACATTTTTGCTAAGGCCATGACAAAGGAGTTTAACAATCAACACCACCAACATTGGGGTATATCGAGGGCTTGGTGGTCTTGATTAAATGCCAGTTCCATACCCTCAAACTTGATAGAATTCAGGGGTATATCGAGGGCAGTGGTGGATAGTTGCATTTAATTCCTTTTGTTTCTAACAAATGCTTGGATCTTATACTTGTCCACTTGACCATGTCTGGGTGGAATGACATGATGCCCTAGTAAGCTTGTGCCCATAGGTTTTGAGTTTTCACTGGGGGAGGTTTTGAAAAGTCATCGTCCACTTCCATCATATTACCACTTTTCCATCTTGCTTTCCACTCATCCATCCCATTACATTGTTGATACTGAAAGAGTTACACCAATACACCATGCACAATATATGAGAAATAATCAATAGTTATTGTTCAAGGGAAGTAATGACTTCCAAAGGTAGCTACAGCTTCCAAATGTAAAGGGAGGGATAAACCTCCAAGAGGAAGATACAATCCTCCAATATCAAGAGAGAGTTGAACTCTCCATCCTT
>JASDQU010214972.1:20171-33697 GCA_032191745.1 Picea mariana
CGATACTGTGTGCGGTGATCAGAGTCATGCTGATAAGTGGAATTCATTTCATTCACTTATAATATATACTCTAATTAATGAAAAATTATAATATAAATGAAAATAAAAATCATATAATTTCATATAATATTTAATTATTCCTTCATATAATATATTTTTTAAAATATAGTTGAATAGCGTCATGCTGATAAGTGGAATTCATTTCATTCACTTATAATATATACTCTAATTAATGAAAAATTATAATATAAATGAAAATAAAAATCATATAATTTCATATAATATTTAATTATTCCTTCATATAATATATTTTTTAAAATATAGTTGAATTTTAAGATAATTGTTTTTTTTAATATTGATAAGTTTGTGGATTAAATTTTCTCTTTTAATTTAAAGTGATAATAATATTTAATTTAATATTAATTTTAAAGATTAATTATCCAATTTAATATTAACGTTGTTTATATATTGTTGATTTTTAATATAAATTTAGTTTTTTTTAATATTAATAAGTTTGTGGATTAAATTTTATTTTTTAAGTTTTTTTTTAACCGAAAAAAAAAAATTGTTTATTAAACTGTTGGGAATTTATATTTAAAAAAGGGATTTGTGCTTTCACGGGTTACAAAAAGCAGAGTATTGAATTCTTTTTCTTCTCTTAGAAAATTGTCTGACTGATGCAATCTAAATGTGCCAGTGGAACTAGTCCAGTAGGAACTACTAATTTCCCATGTAAAAATGGCTACATATGTAGAAAAAAATAACAAAAATTTACAGTTCATCAGAAAACCTATCTAGAAATTATGAAAAGCTTCCAAATGCTCCAGGAAATTTGTTGGATTTGTTGTTGGATTTTCGTTTGGTGGTTGATTTCCTTCTCCTGGGTTGGACCGGGCTGGAGCCATCAGAGAATCATGAGGTACCATAGGATTCTCATTGCTTGTTGCAGAGTGAAATTTTGAGGGAAACCTTGAGCCAATTGATTTGTTGGAATTTGTTGGGTGTTGGGGGAAGTAAAATGGATTTCCCATTTGTTGAGTCATTTATTCAATATGCCTGGTGTTCCTGTTGATCCCACAGAGAGTGATTGGAAGATCTTGGTTATGCTTGAGTTCTTGTTGGTGCAACTAGCCTTGTAAATTGGCAATATCATCCCTGATTTTCCCTTTGAAAATCCCCGAGATGAGTATCTGTTCTTTATTCTGCGCACCCGACATCGATTCATAGAGGATGAAATTGCTCTCTCAATCCCTCAGAGATGTAGGATGGGAAAGTCTAGGGGGCTCTAGATCTCCGCCACATGATGGTGTGAGGGCACATAAGCACAATGTCCTCGAGTTCGTTGGAGAAATTCAAAAAGGTTCTTTAATGGGAGTGGAGAGTTAACCATTGTAAATGTGTTGAACCTACACCAAATAGATGTAGATAAAAAATAATACACACATTTGCAGAGAGAATTGGAGAAAGAAGAAGAAGGAGATAAAGAATGAAAGAATTCTCATTAACCGTTGTGAATAATGAATAATTTACACATGGTATACTCTGTATAGCTCAATGAGTGCACACTGGAGGTGAACCAATGTGCCATAGTGGTGGTATAGAGTGATTTGGAAACACACTAGCAGTTATGTGAGTGAACTGCCACCTAGTCTAGTCTCTCAGGCAGTTACGAGAGTGAACTGCCACCTAGTTGAGTTAACTAGTCAACTAGTCTTCAATTAATTGACTGAACAAAGAGTAGTGAGGAGTTAACTGATGGAATCAAGGCTAATATGCTAGTTTGGTGATGATCCCAAGGAAATGTCGAACTAGCATGGTGATGATCCCACTATTGCATGGTAATAAAACCAATGCAACATCTAAACTCAACTCAACTAGTCAAACTGAAGTGTCAACTAAAAGAGAATATTCTCCATGTGGAATATTCTTCCCTAAAATATAGGAGACTGGATAATGAGTAATTATGACTAATAAATAAGGAAAAATCTTAGGAAAAATAAATCCTAGGTGTGTGTGAAGTAACTCCAACACCCCCCCTGAACATTACTATGGTGAAAATAAATAATGGGTCCTAGCAACGAGGCCATGTTAGGTACCCAAATACAAAAGATACACTGAAAATAAAGTGAGGAAAGAGGGAAAACCTCATGGAAAAAACCCCCTCTCAAGGTACAATGTATGTAAAAAAAAGAACTACAGTTGCTAGGAAACTGTGTCCTTCACTCCAAGACGACTTCTCGAAGAATGGAACTTTTGCTCAGTGAAGGTCTTGGTGAAGATTTTTGTCGTCTGTTCTGCTGAAGGACAGAACTATAAGTTGATGATCCCATCATGTACTAAGTCCCGGATGTAGTGCATGTGGATCTCGATGTGCTTCGTTTGCTGCCTCTGAACTAGATCTCTGTAGAAATTCAGAGTGCTCTGGTTGTCACACCAGATGACGATCGACTAATGAAACTGAATGCCCAACTTAGTGAGAAAATGTTGTAGCCACATAGCCTGAATGGTTATGTTAACTAGCCCTTTGTACTTTGCTTCGACTGAAGATAGAGAAATGGAATATTTCTTCTTGCTCGACCAACAGATAGGCTCGGAACCAAGACTGAGTGTGTAACCAGATGTGGACTTGTGATCAGTGTTATTTCCAACCAAGTCGAAATCAGTAAACCTGATGAGATCTAATGTATAGTCTATTGCATAATGAATCCTAAAGGTGATGGTGCCCTATACGTATCAAAGGATACGCTTTGTATCTTTCCAATGTAGCTCATGCAGATCATGCATGAACCTGGAAACTGTGCTAACTGCATGTGAGAGGTCTGGTCTCGAGTGTGTTAGATACAACAAGCTCCCCACTAGTTGTCTGTATAGTGTGTTGTCAACCAATGGAGTCTCCCCACCATCCTCAAGTTTTAATCCTGATAGGAAAGGAGTCGAAGAAGACTTGCAGTCTGTCATGTGAAATCTCTCAAGGAGATCTTGTGTGTACTTGGCCTGAGACAGTTTGATACCTGATGCATCCTGACTAATCTTGAGTCCAAGGAAGAAGTGTAGAGAACCCATGTCCATCATCAAAAACCTGTCATATCGAATCCTCTTTACTGCAACAATTGTTGAATTCGAGCAACCGGTGATCAACAAATCATCAACATATAGAACTAAAACTAGAAGTGAATCAACTGTCCTTAACATGTAGACATTCGAGCCTGATTTACAACGTACAAAGTTGTGTGACAGTAGGTAGGAGTCCATATTGGCATACCATGCCCTCAAAGCCTTCTTAAGGCCATAAAGAAACTTATTTACACTACTACATATGGGCGGATTATTCCACTAAAATTTTCCACACTTCCACTAGTTTCATCATTTTTTTAAAGAGGACAGGATTTTCGTGGATATTTCCACACACGTTCATCGCAATATCGACAAAAATATTAATTTAACCAAGTCGGGATGTTCTTCGCTATAGCAACGATCTTTCGTGGCAATATCGACGAAAATTTTACCTATCTCATTGGTCGGTGATAACGGCTAGTTGACTATTTTATCTATATATACGTGACTTTAAGAGACATTGTGATACAATTGCTATAGTTGTGACAATGTTCTTGGCTTTTGTTTGAGCTGTTTATTTTTTCCGTCACCCACCAGTTGAACAAATCCAATTCTCGATCTACATAGCTTGGATTTTGAACTTGCAAGGTTAGTATGTTATTTTTTATTGACTTACTCATTTAACTTGTAATTTTTTTTTCAAATGTCCAAATTGCATTTAGCTTGTTTTTTCCTTGATAATATAATATGTGTGTACCATATTTCATGTCTTTGATTTTTGGATCTAGTTGGTATATTCTATGGAAAAGGGTATGTGGATTCCATAATATTCTAGGTTTATGGAATCCACATATCTTTTCCCCTTCAATTGTAGCTATAATCTCTCTCTCTTTTCATTGATAAAGATATGGAATTGCTCTTGAAACTCAACCCTAATCGATGAAATGATAGCAATTGATTGCTATATTCCCTACTTTAGCAGGGACTAATAAGATAAATAAACACTAACCCTAAACTTATTTTAGGTGTATATGTCGTTATTATATAAAGAAAACGTTTATACACATATGACCTTATTATAAAGATGTTATATATGTTGTCATGATGTTGATCCTCTACACATATGATCACCTTATTATAAAGATGTTGACCTTATTATAAATATTTAGGTCACTGTAAATAAAAATATCATAATTGAAAGGAGTAGCCAAAATATAAAAAATTGACAACTTAATGTTTGGTATGGTGTAGGTAAGACACTTACTTGTCAGAATAAGGATTTGTCACAATGAACGAAAATGACAGGAAGCTTGCTCGATTAAGAGCGGCATTAGAGGCGAGGGGAGATGGAAAATGTTATTTTCCTTGCTATGATTGCAGAGGCTTGCAAAATAGAAGACTTTTAATAACAACAGCCCAGAAAAATTGTAGGGAGAAGGGGCATGCCGAATGGGGTTATGAATATCGTCCCTTCGTAAGAGGATTCAATATTTAATGTATTCTCTGTAATAATCAGTATGTCATGAATTTTAGTAATATTTCTTATCGGGATTTTTATATTTTCTATACACACTAACTTTTCTATGTTGTTTTTAAATATGTAGACGATGCCCCCAAAGTGTCGACCTCCAGAGAGTTATTTGCCAAGTACTAGCAGAAATACTACTTTACATGGAGATGAACTTTGAGATCAGAATATTGAAGTTGTTGATCAAGTTATTAATGATGATATGGATGGAGATAACATTAGTGATTCAAATCAGGAAGATGAGATAATAGATTGATCCAAGACACATTTGCTCCAATGGATGAGGACAACCGGGATGATAGTCATGTTGTTGATCCTCTACTCGAGAAGTCACGTCCACCTCTTTATGAAGGCTCAACAAAAAATCTTTTATCTGCTATATTGTTGTTGGTGAACCTAAAGGTTTTGAATGGTTTATCAAACACATGTCTCACACAGATACTAAGGCATTTAATTTGTTAATTATTTATGCTTGCATGTTCACAAATACTTAAAACGTTCAATTTTTTCCTATATTGCTATTGTTTTCTAATTTGTAAATTAGTATATTGGATGATATATTGATGATCAATATTGTTTACATTGACTTATTATTTAGAATTTTGTAGATTGTTAGGTGATGTTCTATTACCGAAGTCAAATATTTTGCCATGCACATATTGTGAAATATCTGTGATTATGAAAGAAATTGGAATGGACTATCAGGCTATTGATGCATGTCCTAATGATCATATCATATATTATGGACAATATGCACTAGAAAATGAATGCCCACAATGTCAAATAAGTATATATCAAACCGATAAAGCATTAAATAAGGTGTCTCGCAAAGTTCTTCGTTATATTCCGATAATTCCACATTTCTAGCGGTTGTTTAGGTGCCAAAGTATAGCACAGTTTATGGATTTCCATGAAAAGAACATAAGTTGAGACGATGTTCTTCGAATGCCTGTAGATGGTTCTGCATTGAACTACATCGAAGAAAAGTGGCCAATTTTTAAATAAGAACCTTGTAATGTTAGACTTTCGTTGGCAGCTGATGGTGTCAATCCATTTGGAGAGCTTCGTTCTACATACTCAGTGTGGCCTATTTTTGTTATAAACAATAACCTTCCTCCTTGGATGTCGATCAAGAGAGAGCACATAATGTTGGCAATGATTGTTCCGGGTATTTAATTATCTTTTATTTTCTTTAAAGCATGAAAAAATATTTCATTTCTTTGTTTCATGCATGGTAATTATTTCTTTTATATATCACGACATCTAGATAAGTATAATTAATCATGCATTAGGTTGAACCAATCAGGTAGATACCTGGTTAAATATATGAACATATATATTGAGCCTCTCATCGATGAGTTGTTGAAGTTATGGGTTGGCGTCACTATGTATGACATCTCTAGACCAATAGAGCAAAGACGATTTCAATTCCATGGAATAATATCATGGACAATTCATGATGCTCCCGGGTTAACACATTTTTGTGGTATATTGTTACTTTATTTTTGTGATTTAATATTATATATCATTTTTGAAAAAATCATGCATTATTTTAAATTGTAACTCTAATTTGACGCTACATTTATTCATATATCTTGTAGGTCTTCAAACAAAGGGTAAATTTTCCTACCCAGTTTGTGGTCCTAGGATAAAATCTCGTCATTCAAGGAGTTTAGCAAAGGAAGTGTTTGATGAGTATAGGCACTTTCTGCCTAAGAACCACAATTATCGAACTACTGACAAAGCAAAGTTGAATGGTAAAGAAGAAAACAGAAAAAAAACCATGAAGAATGACACCTTGCCTATGGAAGTTGGAATATATTAGAAATCGTCAAGGTACGCAAACTATTTATGTATGACCTATTATATAAATCTTTGGTTTATTTCATTAGTATTAATTTCATTTTGTCCCATTAATTAGTGTTAATTTCAATTTGTTGATGTTTCATGAATGTTGTTAAGGCACGAATGGGGTTCCATGAGGAATGAAAAGTTACTCGATCCAATTCAATAGATTTCCATACTAAGAGCACCTACAAATAGTTCATTTATTTGATACAATGCATATCGGGAAGAACATAACAGAATTGTTATGACGAATATTAGATGGAAGGACTGACAAAGAGAGAATTGGACAGATTTGTTGTGACATCCGAGAAGCTAATCACACCTTGCAAAGTGTTATTATTAATTCTAATGGCGATGGTCGTGAACAAAATACTAGTCTTCCTTGGTTATTGACGGAGAAACAGAGCAATATTGTAAAGGAGGTCATTCGAAAAATTAGGTTTCCGATGGGGTTTTCGTCGAACATACAAAATATCTTAACTAAAAAAGGTGATTTTGGCGGGGTTAAAACACATGACTGACATACATTCATTAAGGTAATTAGTAGGTTATAATATATTTTCTTATTGGTATGTGTTTTTTGGAAACAAATGATAATTATTTGTTTTTTGTTACAGTATGTTCTACCTTTATCTCTCCTAGACGACTTTGACAACAACATAAAACAAATTATTTATGTACTTGGCAAATACATGAAGTAAGTATTGTTTTATAAGGAAAATGTACTTCTTATGTATGCAAAACAATATATGCCTTGATATTTTTTTATTGCATTGACATTTGTAGGTGGCTATCATCAAAAGAAATCCATAAAGAAGATATAAGGTATTGGAAGAGAGAAATTCCCCAACTAATGTGTCAAATGCAATAGTATCTACCTCCAGCATTTTTCAATGCACAAGAACACTACCTCATACACCAAATTAAGGAGATTGAGTTAGGTGGACCGGTACACACAAGGTCGATGTGGATGGTGGAGAGGCAGTTGAAGTCACTGAAGGCTTTTGTTAGACAAAGAGCACGTCTGGAGGGTTCTATGGTTGAGGGATATATGGTATATCAACGCATGGTGTATATTAGTCAATATCTACTTAAATTAGCAGAAAATATGAATGTGCCTCGTGTTTGGCATCTCGACTCCATCAACAAATTTGAAGGGGAGGTCCTATTGGGAAAAGGTAAAATGAGGACTGTGAAAGGTAATTATTAGATGTTGACATAGATTTAATATATTACACATCTATTAAATTATTCATTTATTAACAATAACTAATTAATGATATTAAATTCTTATGCTATCATATAGTTGCTCGAGAGTGGGATGTTTTACATTTATACATTGCAAACAACTTTGATTGGATGGAGCATTGGATAGAATATACTRAAGAATACTTCGGTAGGTTATCATGGGAAGGGGTCAGTAAGATGATTAAAACAACACATCATCATCGAGATCAATTTCATGATCTTACATCAATGGGAAGTTGATTTAGCCTTTGGTTTAAAAGATAAACAGGCAAATTAAATTTGTTACCCACATTTTCCTAGTTTTTTCCCAATTTTTCAATGTATTTGGTTTGTTTAATTATTGAAATATATATTTAGTAAGTCCTATATGAGGATTATTAATTTGCAATTTATTTTTTACTTGTTGTCCATGTTGCAGTTGAAACATCACAAGGCTATGTGGTGTAATGGTCATAAATTTTGTATCAAAATGTTGGATGATAAGATGAAAACCTCGGATTGTGGGATAACTGCAGTGTTTAAGGTCACCAACATTTCCTCTAGAAGTGGCAGAAATCCAGAAGAAACTAAGAATAGGTACCATGGCCATTTGGAGGATATAATTGAGTGTGATTTTAATTCCTTTAAAATAGTTTTGTTTGAGGTTAAATGGTACAGGCTATGGATGCATGAACGTGATCCTGAAAGAACTGTTATTGAGCATGATAATGGATTTACCATGGTTAATACAAGGGCATTTGAACTGGGTACAGAGCCTTATGTTCTTCCAAGTCAATGTGAGCAAGTATTTTACTCAGAGGTACCTGGTAAAGCAGGTTAGTCATATGTTGTTAGATATGATCCAAGAGGAAGACCAGTAAAGTACAATCATGTAGCTGAGGATGAATATAATTATGAGGAGGAAGATCATGATTATGCAGATCAAGAGCAGGTGGCTCATGTAGTCGATGTGTCAGACGAAGAAGTTGAAGAAGTTGATCATCCAAATGTAGGAGACGACGATCTCATTGACGATATCGATAACTATAATAGCGAAAATGATGTTGATGATGATGTTGATAGGAATGAGCCTTTCACCAATATCAATTCTGAACCAAATCCTGATACAGATGTTGAGATGGATGAAGAAGAAGATGACTGATATTTCATTGTTGAAAAGAAGAGGTATGTGTTTATATCTTTTATATGATCTTTATATGTTTTTAATTTTTGAAGGATATGAACTTATCTATTTTTTCCTTGCTATGATCGAGGACATGGTTCTAAGTGGAGGCCATTTATTGTTGTGAGCTAGACATGCAACAACTTATGGATCCTAATTTTAAAGTACCATTTTATTGGTAGGCCCTCAAGAGCTAGTCATGTCAAAGGCTTCGATCAATAGGTCATTTTTGTCATGCTTGACTCCATGCCCGATGGTATATCTCTGATCTAAAGTTAGTTCATTTCCATTTTCCTTTCTCATTTAGTCTCGTTGATCCATCAAATCAACCCATAATCTAATTTCCATCTACAAAAAACTATTGCAATAACTAAGATGTGCTAGGCTTGACCCTGTAGCAGTCTAGGGGAAAATTCTAGCACTAATAGGATTACTCATTCCCTTTTTGTATGGGACCCCCCATTCAAATTGTCCCCATTTTAGAGGAGAAATCCTAGGATATACTTGTATTAAAAGTTCTGGGATTAAGGATTCCATAGGGGCATTTATTTTTAAAACCTACAAAATGTAAATGTAGTGTATTACTATTTTATATTCATAAACAAATTCTATGAAAATGTATCCCCCATGAGAATATCCATGAGGATATATTACAAGGTTTTTGGATACCTACACCTACCATTTTTGGCAAGGGACATCCTTTATTTTTTAGAAGATGTGTAGGGGACCCTTTTTGGAAAGGGGCATCCTTTATTTTTTAGAAGGTGCATAGGGGACCCTTTTATAAAGGATAATTTGAAAACATCATCGATCAAGGAATGTGTAAGGGACCCTTTAACAAGGGATGGTTTAAAAATTTCCTTGAGCCACCCCTATGCATAATCCCTAGGCGATACAAGGGATAGATCCAAAGAATCTTAAGGAGGGTCCTAAAGGAACATAAGATATAAGAATCATCCCACTAAATGTTTTAATAAGAGGGTTCATCACCAAATCATCTATTACGAGGGTTATGATTCATCGTGTTTCATTCCTATATAAGTTATTATATATAAGATAGAAAATTTATCCAAAACTAGGTCGATTTATTTTGCATATTTTGCAAAATATTAAGGAGTGATATTTTACATGGAAGGGAATGAGGTAATTCATTACAGCCTATCGATTAGCCTTGTGAGATGCATAGGGTGGATCATGAAGACCTTTCATGGAAAAAGGATGGACTATCACTGTCATATTGCAACCCTATTCGATAATGGATAGAAAACTATTGTGGATGCACATGCCAATATTGCCATCATATTGTTTCTCTCATTCATCTTTGTGAGTTTGATTCTATATTTTGTCATGATTTAATATTTGTGCCAATTCATGATAATTTTTTACTTGACCTATCTTTTTTTTAGTGGATAAGAAAAATCAATGGTCGATATCTTGATGTTAATGAAGTGTCAGCTTGGCTTCATTGGTTGTATAATTATACTTTTACACTTTCATTTTCGTATGTCAAGTAGATTAGGGTAGAGAGAATAAGTCATTGAGAGCATTAAATAAGAAGACTAAAATTAACATTTGAGTAATATTTATTTCTTTCATATTGTCATTACATATTTTCATTGAAATTGTTGTCGTACGCCTTTTCCTTGTAATACAAATTTTGGACTCTTGATGACATGTATATATACAAAGAGAGAAAGGGAAAAATAAGAGAATGAGTATGTGGTATTTAGAGATGTGGTATGTATCCATCCTACCAAATGATCTTTCATCCTCCAACCTCTTTTTAGGTACAACCATAGATTTTAAGGTTTTCATGCACTTTTTCTCTTCCTTAAAAGAGGATGCTCCCAAGTTGGATATAGATGTTATCCCCTCATATGTTATGAGGTTAACTCTTGTAATTTTCATGATTTGCAACATGATATCTATGAAGTTCTTGATGGATTGGGTGTATGCAAATTCATTTATTTCTTGATAATTATGCTTGCACCTTGCCTCATGTTCTTGTCGTCATGGCATTATTCCCTGCACATGTGTATTGAGATATATTCATTGAATTAGTATTATATGATGAGGTATGCTTCTTGTGCAAGAACACTCTATTGACTTTGGGTTTATTTAAAGCATGAATTGCATCTAGGTATAGTTTGCATCACACTCTTAGAGAGCATTTTTCATATAGATTCATTTTTTGCATGGTTCAAGTCTTTTGGAGTTTATTTGATAATTTTTGGATTGGTTTGAGCCTCATAGTGTGTGTTCCCAAGAATAATTGGATATTATTGACACATGGATCACTTTATGATGGCATTTTCTATTACTATTAGCAAATCAATCCTCTTTTTTATACCATTTTATGTAATCCTAGCCCTCATAGCCAGCTTCCCATGTTGACTTAGCTGGAGGCTTGTCATATGAGTTACCATGCCTGTGTATCTAGGTTTTTCACTTGGAGTGGTTATGATGATGTAGAATAGGATTTCATGTGGAGTGCTCACCTTTTTTGTACATGGATATCGTGCATGCTTCTTGAGCTTATGATATATAATCTTATGGTTTTAGGTTGAATTATAATGACTTTTATTAATGTAGGCCTATAAATTGTACCCCTTGTTTGTATGGCAACTATTTTCATTTAGATGGAGTTGTGATGGGGTTTACTATAATTTTTAGTGGATGTCTCCCCTTGTTGTAACATGTGTTGAGGCAAGAATTCATTTTAATAATATGTCATGGATTGAAGAGGATTGAACACCTTCATAGGGTGCATATCCTTGCATACTCATGGATCTGGGAAAACAACATATGGTTTACAAACCAATGCATGGTTTTGGAGCTTAATTTAAGGATATTGATGACTTATCTAACCACCTTACCATTCTTCTCTAGGTTGCACATCCTATCAGTTATTGATGTGAGATGTGGCACCATTGTTTGTGAGGTTAGTTGATTACTTCAAGTTTTATTCACATAGCTCTTCACCTTTTCACATGATTTGTGGTATACTTGATACAAGGAAGTGGTTATAATATGTGTGAACCACTTGTACTAGTGAATATTCCTAGAAAATTGAATCACGGGAGATAACAAAGAGATGACCCCCCCAACCCAATTTTATTCTTATTATTCTTTCTTTCAAATTTCAAGCCTCAATTGCTTGCTTATTAATGATGGAGTTGTGCAACCTCGAGACATGAAAATAACCTTCAAGCTTGGTATGTTATGTTCATCTTTGATCTCTCATGACATGTCTACTCATTTAAGTGTCATGAAGACTACAATGATATAACATATGATGAATTATTACAGTGGTATATCCAATCTCCAAGAACATGGATAAAATACAAATAGTCTTAAGGACCCTAATTTTAGGTTATAATGTGTCATATATCCACCACCTATTAAGAGGCAGGACACAATGAGGGGTAAATATATCTCTTGGGGGAATCCGACCTTGGAGAGGACAACAATAATACCCCATTTTCATTGACTCAACAATCCCCCTTTGATAGATAAATACTAATAAAGGTAAAAAAAAAAAAATCTTACCTCTCTCTTTTGCATTTGACAAAAACTACAAGGCCATCCTCACTATGCCCTTGCATCCCAAATCTTGCTATCATTGCTCCATGTGACCATGTTTCTAGAGGAAATTTGATAAAAGAATTGGTTGATGGTCACAATACTTTTTCATTTGGAATACATGTTTATAAGGAATTACCTACACAAACATTAGACTCAAACCACTTGTAATTATGTCATCATGGATTCTTTTACTATGTTGCAGTCTTGCTAAATGAGCATATGATGGAAGGATAATCACCATTGTAGCAACATTGTGATTTCCATTGGAAGTTACATTTAATTCAACAATGGAAAAGCCTCATTGACATGTCAAACCCACCCAACAATCATAGAATTCCATGCGATTACATATCTTTTAGGGATTTTATCACACATGTTGAATAAATATCTATAACCCACACTTTGCTTATATCTCTGCAGGGAAATTAACATGAACATGTTGAAAATCCATTTCTCAGTATGCAATAATAGATCTTCTTTCCTTCTTGCAAATGTCCAAAACAAACACATTCCTAAAGCATGTTTAATACAGTGATATAGTTAGGCAAAACACTATCCAATTGCATATTATGAACTAGTTATATAAGCTCACTGACATATTTATTATGAGCATACCTTTCAATTATTATATTCTTATATGACACCGAATTTCTTTTAGACATTTGTTGGTATTTTTTTATAACTAAAACTAGAGAATTGGTATCAAAAGGTTGTCATTATGCTAGAAAACACAATTACATGGAATAGTTTCTATCCCTAATTTTGGATGATGAGATAGTCATCGCAAAAAAGAATATTTTGAACGAAACATTGTGTTTTTTTGTCATGAAATTCCACCCATTCAAGGAAACAACAAATTATGTTTAAACCATGTTGTAAGAATCTAAAATATTTATTAGAAATCACTTCTCTTTTTAGAGCTATACAGACTAGGAATCAAACTCCAACACCTTCAATTAACCATTTGTCAAGACACACTTAACTAGAGACCTTTTTGATACTCACTTTAATATCACTTGTATGCTTAAATGATAGGATCACCACACAACTTTCCTCAATCCACCATTTAGTAGAAGCCTCTTAGATATTCATCATTTATTT
>JASDQU010214973.1:0-18347 GCA_032191745.1 Picea mariana
TCATAATAAAAAGGTCATATCTTTGCTTGTGCTTCTACATCTTGAATATATTATGATCTCCTTGTGTTGATGAATCTTGTATGCACTTAAAAACTCAATAAATTAGTAGTAGTTAGTGATTCCAAGAAAGAATTTGGCTTGGGATCATTACATGTCCCTACAACCTCTGAAACCCAAATTGTCAAATTCTAATGCACTCGCAAAGTTTGGATTTCCAACGGGCTTCTCACTTCATCGAGGTTTCAGATTTTGTGACTTCGCAAATCTAGATGTAAGGCTCCCAGTCCTTCGATCTCTGATCCCCAAAATGGTCAAGAAAGTTTGACTCTGTTGATTTACAAAACAAGCCACCTGTCACCCTTGCAGTCCCCACCTGATAGATGTGTCATGCATTCACACGAGCTCTCACCTCTTTCCACTTCACACCTCTGGCAGTTGAAACTAACTCCTCTCAAACCCCGAGCTCCCGAAGTGTTGAAATCTAGAAGTCCATGCCAATTCCTATCGCAACTCGCGACTTCGGGACTTTCGTTCCTCTATACTCAACTCCTTGTCATCAGGATCCCTGAAATGTCGAAATGACACTTTCCATAGGATTGATGACTAATAAGTCTTTGTTCGATCCAACGCTTAACTTCTCCACATCTTCCCTGGATTCTACGGTCCTTTCTATTTCGTGAATCCTCCATAGAGAATTTCGACTGCTCGTTCCTCCTTGATCGCTTCTGTGAAAAGAACCAATGATCTTCCACTAGAAATTAACTTCTGCAAGATGTTTTCAATCTCCGCCTCCCTTTGGGTACTTTCAAAGGTGTTGACCCTCTTGAGCTTTCTCTGGAAACTTCAAGACTCGAAATAACTCCTGCACGCACTCCTTGCGGAAACCTTTCGAATACTTCTGGGTATTCGACCTTCCAATTCTGTGCACTCCCCACAACACCAATCTTTCATAACTTCCCTTAGTTGATAATTCCTAAGCTTTCAACCATCTTTTGCACACCTTGCACGACATATGTTCTTCACTTGCACCTCGGCAGGAATGAGAATAATGGTATCCCTCCTGAGCTTTCAGAGATAAACTATGAACCCTCATCAACGCACTCCTTGTGGACGTTTCACTGCACTCCTTGCAGAAACTTTCACTCAGGATGAGAAACAATTGAACTCATTCTCTTTCTCTCTTGAACTTCAAACATTCCACATGAAATTATACATGCACAGTATCAAAACAAATGCATAACCAAAGATAATAAAACAACTATTAGCATAACATTCACCATGTAAAGATAGAAAACATCATAACACCATGAAATCTGATTCAAAGATTCATATATTAATTCAAAGCTCCTATACATGGACTTTTCTTTACAATTCTCTTTGCATCTCTCTTCTTCTTCTTCTCTATGCTTATGATTATGTTCCAATAATACAAGAATGAGGGTGTCTATATATGTTTTCGCTCCTACTCGCTAAACTGTCTAATCTATCATTCATATCTACCTACTTTCATTAACTAGCTTAAATGCCTTAATACAAAATATGGATGGATTAATTTACCCAGGTCCATTTACAATCTCCAAAGTATAAATGTGAATACATTCCTCTTAACTATTACATTAATGAATTTGTTTCAAAATTCAAAATGGGTCTTTATGGAAACATGCTCTTTTTCTTCCTCCATGCATCCAATTATTTCTTCAGCTTAGTCGTGCACTTTAGCTTTGCACAATGCTCCTGCATCATCCTCTTCGAGAGGTATAAGCATGTCAGGATCTCTAGAAAAGTTGATCCCGTTATAGGGGTAGTCCTCTATGGCCAGGATCTGTCATGCCCACCAGGAAAAAAACTTGTCGTCGAAGTCCTCAATGGTCCTCCCTCCCCCCTGTCATGGCAACAATGTCACCCACCTGCATAGCACTGGGAGAGAGGCCTCATGCCCTCATATTGTCTCTCTAGGACTGATACTAGGGACCCTCTCAAAGAATAAAGAGCAAAGAATAGTCTTGAACCCAAAGTTTTTGTGTCTCCATATACGACACTCTATCAGTTGCATCTTCATGCAATCTAGTAAGGTGGTGCTCTAGTTGAAAATTTGTGCATTTAAGCACTAAACCACACAATTCATGTGCGCCCAGGAAGCCTGATGTAAATTTGGGGATCCAGTGATCTTCCCAATGAGAAAAACTATCACTTTCAGTGATAGGTTTGAAATCTTGTTTATCGGCACTTGAGTGCCCACTTTGTCTATGTCGGCTTCACAATGGAGTTCAATCAACTCCTCTATGTTGTGAGGCCCAGAAGGAAAAGTGTGAAATTTGATTGGTTCCCCTATCCTTGAGAGGCCAGTCAGAAAATAGATATATTCATTAGTTGGAGTCAACAATTGTCCCTCGAGCATGAATGGCTCCACGTCACGATTCTAGTAATCTACCAAGGCATTTAGCAGCCTGGGTTGTGCCTGCATGAATGGACACTGGAAGAATTTCAACAAATGACATTGAGCCAATGTGGCGGTAGCATCAGGGTCCTCTCCGACCAAAAGATCAATGTCCTCATGCTCCCTCTCTCTCTAATAAACATACATCCTGCAATTGACAAGTTTATAGGGGATTAACTCTTGCATCTTTTAATTTTTTTCACATGTCGGAGGGTATACGTGGGTTGTAATACACACAGTTGTGTATGCTCGCGTGCAGTCTTTTCTCTACACATGAGCATACACTGGCTGTCATAGGAGAGCCCACATATACATAGGTCTGACCTTTTTAAAGGTCAGTGCCCCCCCAAAAAAACAAAAATAAATGCACAAATGAAGAATTGAAATGCAAGAGGGGCTAGTATTTACTTACTTGGTCCAAGAGGAAGTTCGTTTCATCCACTGAAGCTCCCGGAATCAACTCTTTTGAAAAAGGGGTGTTTTTGGCTTCTTAGTCAATTTCACAATTAACAATGGTGATAATGAGTTGCCAACTTCTATTTATAGACTTTTTGGCCTCTTTTTGTCATTTTTTGGACCCCTTTTTCATTTTTTCTAGCCTGAAAATCATTGAGTATGGTTCAAGGGTTTCTTTTGGAATGTTACGATAGGGTTACTTTGGCTATTGGGAAACTTTTTGGAGATTTGGGTCATTTTAAAGGTCCTTTGGTAAAAATTCATTTTTCCAACTTGTTGCATCTAAGTTAGGATTCCACCTCCACTTTATGTACCTTGTTGTCCTTGTTGCTTTGCGATAGGATCGACCCCACCAAGTTGCAACACAAAACCATCATTGCTTTTTTAGAAGTGTTGTAATTTAGTGGTAGAGCCTCCCCCTTCATGGATGCCCTAGGTAGATCCTAGTTGCATTTTTTGGCATCCATGCCATCGTTAATGACTATAGGCTCGGGAGTCCTTGTTAGTCTTATCCTGATTACGAGTTTGAGCCTCATCTGCTTGATTCATCATTACTCTTGACCTCATCTTATGGACTCCCAAATAGTGACGGGTCTTCTTTTAAGCCCTTTTCAGACCCTCTAAATATGAAAAGATTGCTGATTGATTTTGTTTCCCTTCACACTCGCTAAATTGAAATTTGAAGAAACATCTGTCCGGTGGTAGTTTACCTCTTTTTCGGTCTAGATGGTCAATTGTATGAACAAAGGTATACTCTAGGAGCCTCAGTTCTATAGAATCATATTCTCAGGTATAATTTTAACCCTTTTTTGGGCCTGAGGGACTAAATGTATGAAAAAGGAACCCCCATGGAGTCCATAGTTAAGCTCTTTTCAGGCTCCCTAAAATTGAAAAGATGTTCGAGTGACCTTGTTTCTTCACACTCGTTAAATTGGTCCAGAATAACATCCCATATGAAGTCCATAGTTAAGCTCTTTTCAGACTCCTTAAAAACGAAAAGATTGTCGAGTGATCCTGTCTTTGTCACACTCTTTAAAATGATTGTGAATAGATGTCTTTTCGATGCTAGTTTACCCCTTTTTCAAACCAACTAGATTACCTTTGAAAAAGGTACCCCAGTGGAGTCTCCTTTTACATTTTTTCAGACTCTCTAAAATGAAAAACCGTTGATCTTACCTTCTCTAGGCTCCTTAAAATTACATTGAAGTACGTTATCATTGTGTCTTGTTAATCGCATTTCCATTCCTGCATCTTTTGGCCTAATGTCGGCTCCATGTTTCCCTCAACTGAACCATCTGAAGCATGCCTTATATGCAAGCCTTGTAGCACTTTTCCTCTGCGTCTTGACACCTTGACCCATGGAGGGATATTCCCGAGTGTCCTTTTCCTGCATATGTCTCCTTGCTCTGAGCATATTCCTTTCCCTTGGAACTAGTATGTTTGCGACACTCGTTCCCCCTTTGTAACATAACATTCTTTTATTATTTTTCAAGCTTCCCAGAAATTATTGAAAAAGACAAAAAAAAATCAAATATAGCCCAAAAAGATGAAGGGAAAAGTACTTTCTTTTTTGGCAGCACACGAGTCTCCCTTGGACAAAGAACATCCTTCTGTTTGTTTGTCAAGCTCTGGGATTTAATATGACCTTAGGAAGTTGTTCTCGCTACATAAGAGTTGTGTCCTCCTCCACTTGCTTATTCTTCTGAACATATGGATAGTTTGGGTTGCCTCCTGCATCGTGAACTTATGTCAATACCATGTTGTCTGAGTCTCATCAGTTTTTGTGCTATTGTCCAAGGGAAGTTTTTACCAAGATTGAGTCATCCCTTCTACAGTTTGTCTCTTGACCTCATGCTCGACCATCCCAAAAATCCCAATCAAGTCTTTGTTCGAAATCAATGAAGCCCTCAGCCTGATCATCAAGATCCTCTAGTCTATTCCTGATGAGCCATCAAAGACCTCTGGGTAGTGAAGTTGTACACTCATATTAAACTCCTACCTGAGTTATGAATATTTTGAATTTGTTTCTCAAGCTCTGAAGGCCTCATCTCTAGCCATCATGCATCATAAGCTTCTTGAAGATGGATACTATACATGTATATCTTTTTGATTTCGTGATCTATTGTTTATTTCTCACAGCTACACTTTATATAGTTATATGACATGGATCTGTAGTGTATTTGATTGGCAATCATGATTTTATTTCATTCTGAGCATGGGTATGCCCACCTCGGTGAGAAAATTGTTATTTTGCAGATGACACCTCCTGAACTCTAGTCTCTGGGCTCACTCGCTTCATACGTTGGTAAATATTGGTAATGTATTTCGCCCATCAGATGCTCTTCTGACCTCACACATTAGGAGGCTTTTGTTATAACCCTAATTTGCACTAGACATGCATAACTAACATTAGGCCATATCACTTTCCACTTCTACCAAGCCACCATTGAAAAGATTTTCTAAAAACCATCCTTTTGAATATGTACATGCCCTGCACCACTGTTTCCTGTGTGTATACACTAGCTGGCCCATTACAGCCCGCGTATACTGAAAAAAGCACAAAAAATAGAAAGTTACAAATGGAATACATATTTCCAGGTAATTTACTAAACCGTTTGGCCACCCATAGTCGGCCACTCAACTAGATAACTACCCTCTTTTAGCCTATAAAAGAAGAGGTAGGGGTCCCATTTCAAGGGGGAGAAAAAATAAGTAAAGAAACTCTGCCCTTTTTTGTATTCCCCTTGCCCCAATATTTTGCAACCATTTTGTGAGAACTGAAGAGGAGAAGCATATGTGGAAGTAGTTGGTGCACAGTTGAAGAGAAGCCAGGACCAGATTCGAGGAGCAGTAGCCGATCTCACCATTGTAAGTGACTTTTGTGAGGTTAATAAAAAAGAATTACTTTTCTCGTCCTGTCATATGAGGTGTTCAATATTCAGTTTTGATTGATATTTTATTAGAACATCTAACCCACTAATTCATATATAAGATTCATGTTCTTAGTTCTTTGTTTGTCTATTTGTGAATGCGGGTTGGCTTTGGGAGGAGACTTGCAGTCAAGGAGAAAACGAACACAAAAGGATCGACACCAAATGCAGAGTTCAAGGTAGAGTTACCAGATCCTTTTATCTTTGTGTTTTATGAATGAATGTGGGGTCTGTGCCAAGATAATAGTAAAAAGTAGGAGACTTTAGACGGTTATTTCTGCATGCATTACATAACCCTTAGTGCTAGTCTGTAGGGGGTTTTCCCACCCACATAACCAGACATCTCATGTAGAGATTACAATAACTAATACATTTTATGATAAGGAATATGAGTACGAGTTAATTATCTCAACTAAATGGATTGTATGCTAATATACCATATCTATCTTAAGCATAATATTGATGTATAAATATGTGATAATAATAGAATACAATATATTTTTTTATGTGTGCAATATAGTTTTCTAACTCAATAAGCATAACAAAATAAAATAAACCAACCTCCAAAGAAAATATTTTTTTGTTTCAATGCTCCCATGTCATTTTATTTATAGAAAACTAAGAAAATGAACACTCTCAAACCACGGAGAACAATAAACACAATAGGATAAAATAAATGAACAACTGAAAAAATCCATTTCATTGTCATTTTGTTTATAGATAACAAACTATTCATTCAAACATTTATCAAAATTCACTAAATCATATACATTCTAAAATTTATATGACATCGAATACTATTTTACTCATCACACAACTAATCTAATAAATAAGAGACAATCCACTATCTAGTTAATTCAAGAGAACCTATGGCTAATATATTCTATCTATATTAATCCCAAGCTTGATGTATAAATATGTGGTGATAATAGAATACTATGTAAAAACTCCTAATCAAACATCTCATGTAGAGATTAGAATAACTAATACATTGTATGATAAGGAAGATAAGTAGGAGTTAATTATCTCAACTAAATAGATCGTATGGCTAAGATACCCTATCTATCTTAAGCATAAACTTGATGTATAAGTATGTGATAATAATATAAACAATATTTTTTTTTTATGTGTGTTGTTGGCCCTTGGTTATGGAAGAAAGGCGAAGTACGAGATGCACGGAAGGCACATAAACCAAGGAAGGGTCGAAGTGGGAAAAGAAGCGGAAAAGAAAGGAAAAGCTAGCCATTGCAAGAGAATATCAAGGAAGACAAAGTATCGAAGAAGAGGGATCATGGATAACTCAGCAAGCATAAAAAGACATCAATGAGTGCTTTGGAGCACCTCGTAGAAAAGAAGGAAAGATAGGTTGGTGAAGCCCTAAAAACACAGGTCAAGTGGACCTAGGGTTTTGGAACCTAGGGTTTTGACACTTAGACTTTGGTCATGTAATGTATAAACAAAGGTCTAGGAGACCTGGGAGGGTTCATTATAAGTTGGTTCTACTTCAAATGTTGATGGTTGTTGATTATAATTTTTGAGAGCAGTATTCAGACTGTATTGTAAGATCTTTAGCTGGGTGTAAAGATCCACCTTGTAGTTGAGTGCACGGGGAGTGAAGGGATAAAGAGAGAAAGAGATTTTCAACTAAGTGCGTAGATATAACTGTATGTTTTCATATAATATACCAAGAAACATATTTTTGTGGAGGTAGGCCTAGGGAGAGGATGAACCACGTATATCTTGTTGTTCTTTGTGATTGATGTTGTGTTATTTGGCATCTATTAGCCTGCTATTGCATTGTTGTGTTAGATCTAAGATATAACTTGTGAAGTAAGCTTAAGAGTGGTGAATGATATCTATATTGTTGTGTGTCATTATCCTGGACCCACTTTGCATTTCCTCTACTTGTAGACACCTATGTCCTGCAACCCCCTATTTCTACTTTGGGTGAGATTGCATCTACTTCCCAGGTGCTACCAAAAAGGATAGTAGTTAGGGCTTGTTGGTGCATTGCTAGAGCTGAACTCTGGGTCTTCCCATATACAAACAAATGATTCCATTGTCGGGACTCAAGAGGAGAGGTATTTCTTTAAGGTACCTAGATGAAAGTTTTTACACTTCTTGAAACTAAGGATTAAGATGTTATTCCATGAGAAGAATATCTTGAAGATACAGTAAATCTAATATTGAATAATTCAGACAGTGATAGTGACAAAGAGGCTGGACACACACATAGTGGGAGACCATTCAGAGAGGTTCCTCTTGCAAACATATTTAAGAAAAACTCTGGAGACGAGGGATTCTATAGTGGAGAAGAATCATATTTAACAGATGAAGAGTATTTAGAGCCCACAATAACAAAGGAAGTACAGACCAAAGAAATTCATCGAGGAGAGCCAAAAACCTCAAGAACTGCACATACTGTCGAATTAAGTACTATTAATCTTCCTATTATTTTAGAAGCATTAATTAACTAGAGTAACTAAAGTAGTTAGAGCCATCATAATACTATTACCAATAGTTTAGTACATACTCAGTAAAGAAACCAAGGAAAATCTATGGCAGATGAAATGAGGTTACCTATCTTTAGAGGAGATGGATCTGAAGATCTTGATCAACACTGGTTCTTATGTGAAGCTATATGGAGCATCAAGCCAGTTAGTGATGAAGCTGTTAAGAGAACTTAGTTTAGTAATACCTTGAGGGATCGCGCTCTGAACTAGTATATGAAATTTGCTTCAAGAACTGGACAACCTAAATCATTGAATGCCATTAAGATTGCGTTGAGTGCAGAATTCAAGAAACCTAAGTTGGATTCACAGTGCATTACAAAGCTGAAATAAATCAAGAAGATGATAATTGAACTTGTTTGGGAGTTTGATCAGAGGTTTAAGACTCTGATAGGTTGTTTGAGTTTTCAGATTTGAGATGAACAGAACAAAGAATGCTTCATCGTTTCCCTCCTGCCACATATAAGATTTCCTCTAATGTAACAAAAAGTCGCTTCACAGGCTGAAGATTTGGAGATTGCCATGAAACTAGAAGCATCACCTGTAGGAAAATCCAGCCTAGGTATGAGCCAAATATTGAATCAGTTAACCATTTTATCTTTACAGGTTGAATATATGAAGAAAGACAAAGGAAAAGAGAAAAGAGAAGATATCTGGCGTATCATATGTAAATCAAATGGCCGTGACAAAGAGCACTGCCCCCTATTTCATGAATACCTAGCCTCTGGAGCACTTAGTCCCTTGAAGAAGGATACTATACCTTGGTGCGAGGTATGTAGAACTAGACATTTCCCTGGTGAATGTTATTATATGAAAAAATATGTCCAGACACCTACCAATATTTACTGCACATTTTGCAAGTCTATGGCGCATAATGAGAAGGATTGTAGGGCTTATGATCTAATGCATGAGATATCAAGGGATACCTATAGAATTCAAGGAGAAGTACATCAAGAAGTAAATAATGCACATTTCAACTCCCCAGGAAGATGAAACTTCAAACCTTGTCCTAGATTAAGAAGAAGAGGAGGAGGAGGAGGCATGGGTGGAGGTAGAGGATAGATCATGTACTATAATTGCGCACAACCATGACATTTGGAAAGGGATTGTCAGAACCCTTGTACCACTTGCAACTACTGTAATTCATTTGATCATGTCATTGAATACTGTCCATTATTGTTAGCCAAAGTCCAGAAGAGACGAAGAGGAAACCAACAAGTTCAACTAATATCAGCAAAACCTCATGGTGAAAACCCCAGAGTTGTTGTTATTACTAGAGGAGACACAGTTATAGGAGAAGACAAAGCGACTCCAAGAAATACTGTAGAAGGAATTAGAAGAGTTGCAAAGAAGGCACAGTTCTTTGATCCAAGAATAGAAAGGCATACTTTTGAGGAAGCAAGGAAATAATTTGTAGAAGGACAAGCTTCTTCATTTAAGGCACAACCAGAAGTAAGGGAATGGGAAATGTCGCCAACATTTGATCAGTTTTTTATAGCTATACAAGGAAAAGAGGTAAGCAAACTCGTGGACTTCTCATATACCTGTATCAATTTGATTAAAGATGAAAAGGTTTTACAAGAATTACAACATCTTTTGAGACAGTATGAAACTGAGAGAATAGAATCTATGCTGAGTAGAGTTGTGAATAAAGTATCAAGGAAAAGGAGAACAAATAAGGAATTACACCTTAGTGCTCATATTGGAGACGACAATGTAGACTATGTGGTTCTTGACTTAGGATCAGAAGTGAATGTTATGACAAAGCAGACTTGGGAACTGATGGGAAAACCTATACTAATTTATTCTCCTATAAAAAATGGCTAATCAACATGCAATGAGCCCCTTTGGAAGACAAGAGAATGTCCCTATAAACATTGATGGAGTAAGGACATTTGCAGACTTCAAAGTAACTGAGATTTTTGACAATAGTTGTCCTTATCCTGCACTATTAGGAATTGATTAGGCTTTCAACAATTCGAATGTTGTCGACCTAAAGAAGAGAAGAATGACATTTGAGGGTAGTGGCCTTAAATTCATTGCACCTCTAGACCCAGATGAAAGTCATAGATACACAAAACCTATCAGGGATGAAAACCGTGCATATGAGCTAGAGAACATCTATAAGCTGATAGAAAGACAACATGATTACATTAATCCTACAGAATATGGAAATCTTAACTGGCGAAGTGAAAGTGCATGTTCAGCAGATTTAGAAGAGGCATTGGAAAACTAGAAGAATAGAATGTATGAAGTCTCCACATGATGATGTGCCAAACTGACCAGAGTAGTTCGCTGGATTGGCATAGAAGTAAGCTATCTTCCACAATTTAAGGGTTTGAATCATTTAGAGACATTTCTAGCTTAATTTGAGAGAATTGTACCAGTACAACAGAGGATGTTGTCACTAGATGAATCCTTGAGAGACACACCAGCTAGATGGTGGGAATCACACAAGACGAACATCGCAGAGTGGATACAGTGTCGCATCTTACTGATAGTGCACTTTTCAGAACAACATGAAGGATACAAAGTTCGTTACATAGGCCAGAGTTGTCCTAAGTGTAAATGTGTTGAACCTGCACAGAATAGATCTAGCTAAACAATAATACACACAATTGCAGAGAGAATTGGAGAAATAAGAAGAAGGAGAGAAAGAATGAAAGAATTATCATTAACCATTGTGAATAATGAATAATTTACACATGATATACTCTGTATAGCTTAATGAGTGCACACTGGAGGAGAGAAAATGCACCATAGTGGTGGTATAGAGTGATATGGACACACACCAGTAGTTACAAGAGTGAACTGCCACCTAGTCTAGTCTCTCAGACAATTATGGTAGTGAACTGCCACCTAGTTGAGTTAACTAGTCAAATAGTCTTTTGTTAACTGGCTGAACAAAGCGTAGTGAGGATTTAACTCAGGGAATCAAGGATAACACACCAGTCTGGTGATGATACCAATGAAAGTTTGAATTAGAATGGTGATGATCCCAATGTTGCATGATGACAAAACCAATGCAACATCTAAACTCAACTCAACTAGCCAAACTAAAGTGTCAACTGAAAGAGAATATTCTCTAGGTGGAATATTCTCCCCTGAACTATAGGAGATTGGATAATCACTAATTATAACTAATAAACAAGAAAAAAACTTAGGAAAAATAAATCCTAGGTGTGTGTGAAGTAACTCCAACACCCCTCTTAACATCACTATGGTGAAAATAAAGAATGTGTCCTGACAACGAGGCCATGTTAGGTACCCAAATACAAAATATACACTGAAATAAAGTGACGAAATAGGGAAAAATTCATGGGAACCCCCCCCTCAAGGTACAATGTATGTAAAAAAAAAACTACAAGTTCTAGGCAACTGTGTCCTTCACTCCAAGACAACTTCACAGAGAATGGAAATTCTGCTCAGTGAAGGTCTTGGTGAAGATGTCTGTAGTCTGTTCCACTAAAGGACAAAATTGTAAGTTGATGATCCCCTCATGTACTAAGTCCCAGATGTATTTCATGTGGATCTCGATTTGCTTCATCCATTTCCTTTGAATTGGGTCTCTACAGAAATCCAGAGTGCTCTAGTTGTCACACCAGATGATGATCAGTCGATGAAATTGAACGCCCAACTCGATGAGAAAATATTGTAGCCACATAGCGTGAATGATTATATTAACTAACCCTCTATACTCTTCCTTGAATGAAGATATAGAAATGGCAAATTGATTCTTTCGCAACCAATAGATAGGCCAAAAACCAATATTGAGTGAGTAACCAGATGTGGACTTGCGATCAATGTTATCTCCAACCTAGTTAGAATTTGTAAACTCGATGAGATATAATGTAGAGTATGTTACATAATGAATCCCAATGGTGATGGTGCCTTGAACGTACCGAAGGATACGCTTTGCAAATTTCCAATGTATCTCATGCAGCTCCTGCATGAACCTGGAAATTTCACCAATTGCACATGAGAAGTTTGTTCTAGAGTGTGTGAGATACAACAAGCTCTCCACTAGTTGTATGTACAGTGTGTTGTCAACCAGTGGAGTCTCCCCGCCATCCTCAATTTTGACTCCTGATAAGAAAGGAGTCAGAGAAGACTTGCAGTTTTTCATGTGAAATCTCTCAAGGTGATCTCGTGCATACTGGGCCTAAGGAAATTTGATTCCTAATGCATCCTGAATGATCTCAAGTCCAAGGAAGAAGTCTAGAAGACCCATGTCCATCATCAAAAACCTATCATGTAGAATCCTCTTGACTACAACAATCATTGAAGTCGAGCACCTAGTGATCAACAAATCATCGACATACAAAACTAAAAGTAGAAGTGAATAACTTGTCCAGAGCATGTATCAATTCGGCTCTTATTTACAACATACAAAGTTCCGTGACAACAGGTAGGAGTCCATATTGGCATACCATTCCCTTGAAGTTTGTTTGAGGCCATAAAGTGATTTCTTTAGTCGTCAGACCAAAGATGGGTCCTACATAAATCCCTGGGGCTGCTCCATATAGATCTCCTCAGAGAGATCACCATGAAGAAATGCATTCTTCACTTCCATCTAATGGAATTCCCATCCTTTGGAGTCCGCAATGGCAAGTGCCAATCGTATGAAATCCATATTTTCGACTGGAGTGAAGGTCTCATCATAGTTAATACCATGAACCTGCTGAAAGCCTTTGACGAAAAGATTGGATTTGTATCTGCTAATCTATCCATACATTTCACTCTTGGTCCTATAGACCCATATGCATCTGACAAGTTTCCTCCCAGAAGGAAGGGGACCCAGATCCCAAGTCTTGTTCTTGAGGAGAGAGTTGTACTCCTCCTGCATGGTGGATTCCCAAAAGAGATTTCCAACAGCCTCTCCAAAAGACTGTGGATCTAAAGACTAAACCAAGAAAAGAAGCTTAGAGGGAAATGTTTTAGTGGAAGTGAGTGCAACAAGAGGATCCTCGAAATCATATCGAGTCCTCCTAGTGTCAGCTAGATCACCAACGAGATCCCCTGCATCTTGAAGAGTAGTTTGTTCCCACTTGGGCCTTTGCAATGGCTCTACATGTACTAGAGGAGAACCAATGCACCATAGTGGTGGTATAGAGTGATATGGACAGACACCAACACTTATTGTAGTGCACTACCACCTATTCTAGTGTCTCAGGCAGTTATGGGAGTGAACGGCCACCTAGTTGATTTAACTAGTCAACTAGTCTTCAGTAAATTGACTGAACAGAGAGTAGTGAGGAGTTAACTCAGGGAATCAAGGATAATGCGCTAGTCTGGTGATGATACCAAGGAAAGTTCTAATTAGCATGGTGATGATCCCAATGTTTCATGGTGACAAAACCAATGCAAAATCTAAACTCAACTTAACTAGTCAAGCCGAAGTGTTAACTGAAAGAGAATATTCTCCAGGTGGAATATTCTCCCCTAAAATATAGGAGACTGGATAATGACTAATTATGAATAATAAACAAGGAAAAACCTTAGGAAAAATAAATCCTAGGTGTGTGTGAAGTAACTCCAACACTAAGGACCACATGCGAAGTTGTGAGAAGGCCTGGAGAAACATTCTTAAAGAACAGTGGGTGCATAAGTTCATTAACACCTTGGCTACTACTCCTATCAACTGGTATCTTCAAGAAGAAATGCACCTCATCACTACAAACTGGTATGGAATGAATCATAACTTTACAACTACTTTTTTTTTAGAGTCACTACCCTACAATAGATATGGCTTTACAAATTGTGAGGCAAAAGGTCTTTGAAGAGACACCTAACCTCCCTTTTTCCCAAGAAGAAGATGACTGGACTACGCCTCTTCAAGAGTTACAAGGATGTTATAATATTAATGATGATGAGGATGATTACTCTAGATATGTAAACATAGATGAAACTAAACATAATAGAGACATAGAAGATCCAGGGATTGAATTACCCTTTGTTGGACAACACATTAAAATTAAGAAGGTAAACATTGGAATTGACAAAACACCTAAGTTAGCAAATGTGGGAGACTATTGGGATGATGCTACTATTAGTGAGATCACAAATCTATTACATGAATATTAGGACTTGTTTCCAACCAATTTCATAGATATGAAGGGAATTAAAGGGCCCATGGAAGAAATGAAGATCCCTTTCAGACAAGATGCAAGACCTATCAAGAAGAGACCTTACAAACTAAATCCCAAATACAAACAAAAAGTTAGGATTGAATTGGATAGAATTTGGAAGCATGAATCATAGATCTTGTTGAAGAATCTAAATGGATTATCCCTATGGTGGTCTAGGATAAGAAGTCATGAGAAATCAGAATTTGTGTAGATTTAAGGAAACTCAATGATGCATGCCTAGATGAACCCTTTCCTACACCCTTTACTAATTAAGTTCTAGATAATGTAGGAGGATAGGAGGTCCACCCATTCACAAATGGATTTTCAGGGTATCACCAGATCAGTATTGCTAAGGAACAACAACATAAGACCACATTTGCAAAAGAATGGAGTTCTTTTCAGTACACATTGATGCCCTTTGGGTTGAAGAATGCACCAACCATATTTGCCAAGGTGGTGGTCGAAGCATTTGAGCAATTCTTACATAAGTTCTTAGAAGATTATTTTGATTATTGGACTATCTTTAGCCTACTGAAAGACCATATTGAATGTTTAATATTGATGTTAGATAAGTGCAAGCAATGTCATATGTCCCTGAATTTAAAAAAATGCATTTTCTTTTCACCCTTTGGAGTGATGCTCGGGAACATTGTGTGTAAGCAGGGGTTGTTGGTGGATCCTTCCAAGATTTCCATCATTGTTGATATACCTCCCCCTACTTTGGTCATAAAGTTGTGCATTTCATTGGGTAACATCGGATACTACAAGAAGTTCATTAAGGGTTATGCACAGATAGCAACACCTATTGAGAATCTATTAAATAAAGACAGTAAGTTCCAATGGACATAATAATGCCAACAGATCTTCGACACACTAAAGAAAAAAATGGTCACTATGCTAATCTTGTTTTTTCCATATTGGAGTAAGGATTTCAATGTTCATTTCAATGTCTCATCCATTGCATTAGGATAAGTTTTAGCATAGTCGGGTGCAAGAGATATTGACCACCCTATAGACTTTGCGAGCAAGAAGATTTCTATAGATGAAAGGAACTATACTATGACTAAAAGAGAAGGCTTGGATATGGTTTATGCACTGCAGAAATTCAGACACTATTTGTTGGGAGGACATTTTAAGATGTTCATTGATCATTCTGCATTAAATTACTTAGTCAACAAGCTAGTGTTGGGGTGGATAATATGCAGATGGCTACTACTATTCCAGAAGTATGACTTTGAGATTGTGGTCAAGCCAGGAAGAATGAATAAAGGACCCGATCACTTATCTAGGTTGGAACATGAAGAGGAGCTTATCAGTTTAAAGGATACACTACCAGATGCATTATTGTTGGCCATCAAAAAATTCGATGATCAATTCACTGAGATAGTTAAGTTCCTGTCCACAAGAATGGCACCTCGTGAGTACACAGTCATTCAGAAGAAACAATCGGTAGTACGTGTTGTCTACTTCCAACTTATAGCGGGAAAGTTGTATAATATGGGACCAAATGAGATCTTGAGGAGATGTGTTATGGAGGCAAAATGACCATTGATTCTTGCAGAATCCCATGAAGGCATCACAGGAGGACACTATGCAGGGAAATTAACAATGCCTATGTTGGCAAATTCAGTTAACAGACAGCGAATGCTTGTAATTAATGGCAACAGTGAAGATGATAGGCAAACAGAGAACAAGTTCAGAGAGGTGAATGATCAAAAGCAGTGAATAATCGAACGCAGTGAGAGCCGTTAGACTTGGTGCAGGTTTGTCGACAGTCGTCAGATCTGTGGAAGTTGCATGGAGTATAAGTCCCCGTGAACAAGAGGGGAGAAGTCCCAACAGGCATCAGGATATCAACCATCGGGAAATCGGAGTTCTCGAGGTCGTGTGCATTGGGACAACAGCAGTCGTGAAATCCCGATGGGATCTGGACCATCCATTCATGTGGACGTGTGGCAGTGATCGAGCGCTACCGGGAGAAGCTCGACAGGAGGGCTTCATTGGCTAATCGGGAATCGGAGTTTCACGAGTCCTGTGAACAATGGCATCAGATAACGTGATATTGTGATTCAATCACAACCGTTGAGACAAGATCAAACTCGAACCGTTGATCAAACTCCACATCGGAGTTTCATGAATCACGATATGGAGAGGCCTCGGCGATCGAGAATTTGAAATGACAAAGTCACTTGACATCAGGAATGTTGATTTCGCGAAATGTGAAATCGCGATGTAATCTGAGCCGTTGATATCTAGGTTGATCTGAACCGTTGATCAAAATCCACATCGAAGCTTCACAAATCGCGACTTTGAAATGACAAAATCTCTTGACATCAAGAACTCCAAAATCGCGATATGCGATTTCACTTTTTAATCGCAACCGTCAAATCAATATTAGATCTGGACCGTTGACTTAACTTCTCATGGAGTTTCGCGAATCGGGAATTTGGAAGGCAAAGAACATAATGCTGATTTCGCGATATGCGAAATAGCGATTGAATCTGGACCGTCAGATCAAGAAATGATCTGGACCGTTGATCTGATCTCTCACGGAGTTTTGGGGATTGGGATTTGTAAGTGACAAAAACTATGGACATAAGGAATTACGAATTTGCAATATGCGAAATCCCGAAAGAGCCTTTCACATAGAGCCTTGGTCACAGCTCTTGGCCATGGGAAGAGAAGGAGCCAGTCCAGATAAGCTCCATCTCGGAGTTTTAGAGATTGTGATCTGAAAGTGTCGAGACACTTGGGCAAGGGAATGCTGAAATGTTGAAACCCGATTTAAAAGGAAAGAATAATAAAGATTATCCAACCGTGCAGATAAAGCTTGAACTGATCGGAGGGTTGTTGTTCTTTCTCACACATTAATGCTTCAGTTATGAATATGTTAAGATGATGATGAATCGGTTAGCATTTCATTTTCTAGGACAGGTGTTCTTGTTTCAGTTGAGGCTAGGTGAAGTACAACCATCGGGGAGGTATGCATAAAAGAATATGAGACAGATTGTGGTTAGGGGGCTGTTCGGAAGTGAAAATGAATAAAAAGTAAGAAAAAGAAAAGGAGCGGTTGCATAGCATGAAATTGAGAAAATGCGTAGAGGGAGATGAAATGGAGAGTAGAAGTAGAGAAGAATGAAAGACAGAGCAGAAGCTGAGCAGAATGACAGAAAAAGTTGATGTAGAGAAGACCTGTTAAACAAACAGAAGAAGAGAAGAATTGCAGAATAGTTTGTTGAATATCAGATACTGAGAAAGATTGGTAAGAATTGATTTATCTGTGTAGTTGTTTGTGTATTCATTATTTGATAAATTAGGGAGGTTGGGAGGTGCTCGGGAGGACTGTTGTCCTCGAAGGTTCAAGTGGGTGCTTGAACACAGGAAGTTGTAGCTTCCATCTGGTTGCAGCTAGAGAAACCAGGGTGGCAAGGTGGTGCTAGAGAGAACAAGTGTTCTCTATTATACAGGTTGGAGCTTGTGTAACTAGAAGTTGGTGCTTCTATCTAGTTGGTGCTGGAACAATCAGGAAGTTGGTGCTTCCATCCAGTTGGTGCTGGAATAGTCAAGGAGTTGGTGCTTCCTTCTAGTGGGTGCTAGAAAAACTAGAGAGTTGGAGCTCTCAAATAAGTTGTACCTTGTAAAATAGAGGTAGCAGCCTCACATTGAGTTGGTGCTCAATTGTAAATGATGCACAGAACTGAAAAAGACTGCCTATCATTTCGAAGAAGAAGAGGTTTTCTCCCTTTATGGGTTTCCTCGTGAAAATCTGTCTCTGTGTGTACTTTATGTGTGACTGATGGTATTTACTTTTACTGTCCATATGATGTATATTGTTGATGACCACATGAAGAAAGATTAATAATGTTTTAACAGACTTAAAATTGTT
>JASDQU010214980.1:0-13225 GCA_032191745.1 Picea mariana
GGAGGTTGCCCCCTTGAAGAGGCTTATTATCTGAAATTATCTCTTTTTCAAGGCGTTGAGTACTTTTCCTGAGGTTTTTCTATGCTATATTGATGTTTGGTTCTTACCAGAAAACACATTACACCAGTATTTTTACGTGGAAACCCAATGTAGGAGAAAACCACAAAACATGTCTCTTTATGTTCCTCTGCAAGCACCAACTTACAATTTATAATTTGGACATACACCCACCTGTCACAGATAATGAGGACACCAATTCTCCTAGGAACCAAATTGTCATAGAAAATGAGAACACCAATCCTCTCAGGCACCAACCTCTCATAGATAATGAGGACACCAATCCTCTCAGGCACCAACCTGTTACAAGTGATGAGGACACCAATCCTCAGTGAGCTTCAACTCACCGTAGCACCACCCTGCCACCTTGTATTCAATTTAAAAAAGACATTCTTACAGAACTGAACCTTTCTATTCAATTCAAAAACAATCAGATATGTCTCCATTTCAGTTTCATTGAATATTTACAAGACCTTTTTCATCTCTTCTCATCTACCTTCAATTGAACAAAGCACATCCCTATTTATAACGTTTTTTCTTGAGATCTTCTTCCCATATGTGAACACATAAAAATTATATTATGGACATATCTTGACCCGATCAAAGTACTATTAGTTACACTTCTGTATAAATAAAGTATATGGATGCATGATGGTTATTTGTGGACATATCTTGACCTGATCAAACTCCATTTAGTTATATGTGGACATACTTCTATCTAAATCAAGAAAATTTCTTATCTGTTTAGAACTGGACATTCTTTGACTAAATCAAACATACCAAATATTCCTACAAATGAGCTCCAACTCATCTCTAGCAACATAACCTAGTCTTATTAGAGAATCTCCTCAAGAATGACACATGAATTCACATTCTAGTCTACAGAGAACCTACTGTGCAGATAGAATAAGATCTCAAGACTGAATTCATAAGTCTTCATCCTGTCGCACTTTCCCTACAGTGCACTCACCTAGTCGCCCCACCAAACTATTAGCGCTCCCTGGTGACTCACTCACTTGATTTCCAAACTTCCTCTCATTCAGTCGCATTCCACTATGTTGCTCGTCTCACGGGATTCTTCTCGTCACACTCCACTACGCCATTCGTTGCACTGGCTCAAGGTTCCATGCATATTTTCTTCTATGAAACTTCCACACATTCCATCATAGTCCATTTTGTCGCATCGACTTCTCATCACACTCCACTACACCATTGGTCGCACTAGTTTGAAGCACCCTACAGATTTTCTTTTGCACCATTAATCCTTTTCTACGTCATTGATCCTTTTTTCCTTCGATCCTTATGCACACTTCTGTTTTCATGCTTTCACGATTTCCTCTATCTGTTGCTGCGTTATAATTGACCATATCCATGATCATTTTGACATCAATGACACAATATGCACAACAAAATCCTCCTTTGTCATTGATGACAACCAAAAGAACCTTCTTCTATGTTCTGAAAGGTGACTACCAAAGTGATGACCTTTATGCTAAGCTACTCCCTTTCAATGTGTGCAACTGCAGGCTGCCCCCCCTTTCAATGTACACAATTGCAAGCTACTCTTTCTTTCAATGTGCACAATTTCCAAATAATATGCTTATATGTTCCATTCTACCAAATCAATATGATAAATTTCTTCCCCTTTCAATGTACATCAACATTAGGGTTTTGCTATTATCTCCCTTTGAAAACAATGAAAAAAAGAGTCTTTGGATATTCTCTCATATATGCCTCTTTACACACACAAAACCATCCTTAAAAAAAATACCATCGAGAGTCATTGCAAACTTCAATTGTGTGCTTATCCACAAAAGAAAACTTCTCTCTGATACAACAATAAATGAGGCAGTTTTCGAAGAAGTGAGTTGTGCTCTTTACTAAAGAAGGGAAGATGATATCACCCCCAAATTCTGTCTAAGATACTCAATGGGTTCTCTTGGTAATGGCTTGGTGAAAATATCTGCTATCTTCTCTTTGGAAGGAACATACTCTTATTTGACCACATGATCCTGAACTTGTTATCTGAGAAAATTATATTTGATTGGTATATGATTAGTCTTAGAGTGTTGAATATGGTTTTTAGAGAGATTAATAGCATTGGTAGTGTCACACATGATGGATACATGTTGATCACAGGGAACTTGAATATCCTTGATATTTTTTTTAATCCACAACACTTGAGTACAATAGGATGTTGCAACTATATATTCAACGTCAAATGTAGAGAGAGAAATGAAAGTTTTTTTTTGGTTGAGCCAGGACACTAAACAACTGGCAAGGAAGAATGCACCTCCACTAATGTTTTTACTATCATCAATACTTCCTACCCAATCTAAATCTATATAATCTCTGAGAATAAGGTTCATGTCTTTTGAATACCATATGACATAATGAATAGTGCCTTGCAAATATCTAAATATTCTTTTAACTACAAGAACATGAGTTTCCTTAGGATTTGCTTGAAATATTCCTACCAAACCCATTGCTTGTATGATGTCATGCCTTGAAGATGTGATATAGAGTAAGATTCCTATCATAGACATGTACATGATTTGATATATTTATGGAGCATCTTCATCTTTTTTGAGTTTTCAACTGGTAGTCATAGGAGTGCTCACTGTTGCACAATTTTCCATGCCAAACTTCTTCAAGATTTCCTTTAGATATTTACTTTGAGAAATGAAAATTCCTCTTTCTGATTGATGAATCTGTAGACCAAGAAAGAAGGAGAGCTATCCCAACATAGACATTTCAAAATATTGTTGCATTGCAATTGCAAACTTCTTACTCATTGATTCAATGTTACTGCCAAAGATAATATCATAAACATACACTACAATAATTAACAAATCATTACCTTCAGCCTTGATGTATAAGTTGTTATCTGTAGTTCCCTTTTTTAATCCTTATTGGTGCAAATACCTGTCAAGTTTGTAATACCAATCTCTTGGAGCCTGTTTTATCCCATACAAGGATTTCTTTAATTTGCAAACATAATCCTTTTTTTCAGTTAGCTAAAAACCCTCATGTTGCTCCACATAAAATTCTTCCTCTAGGTCACCATTTAAAAAGGTTGATTTAACATCCATATGATAAAATTTGAAATTTTTGTAACATGAAAATGAAAAAAACATTCTGATTGCTTCAATTCTTGCAACATGGGAAAGGGTCTCTTCAAATTCCACACCTTCTACTTGAGAATACCCTTAGCATACCAGTCTGGCCTTGTTCTTGACTATCTGTCCATATTCATTCCACTTGTTTCTATATACCCATTTAGTTCCAATTACATTCTTGTTATTGGGTCTTGGGACTAGATCCCAAGTCTTGTTTTTATCTATTTGGTCTAGTTTTTAATTCATGGTTTGAACCCAATGGTCATCCTGACTTTCTTGCACAAATTTTGTGGTTCACTCATGGATAACAATGAAAATTTTATTAGTTTTCTTCTAGCTTGTACACTTGCTTCCTTTTTTCCAAGAATCTGATTCTCTGGATGGTGTTTTTGAACATACCTTGATGGGGTCTTTGGTTGTGATGTTTCCACTCTCTCCTCTTCTTTTAAATCCTCCTTTTCATGTTTCTCATCCATTCCATCGTCTTGTAACACATTTCTAATTGATTCATCATATTGATCATTATGGTGCCGATGTCTTACTGGATGAAGTGGTCCCTCATCTACTTTTACATCTATGCTCTCAATTATTTTATGGATCCTTTTGTTGTAGCACTTGTATCCTTTAATTCTGGAGGAGTATCCTAATAAGATACCTTCATTATCTCTAGAATCAAACTTACCTAAGTTGTCTTCATTTATTTTATTGTAGCATTTGCTTCCAAAATTTTTGAAGTGCTTTATTGATGTTGATCTGCCATGACATAGCTCATAAGGGGTTTTATTGTTGTTTACTCTTATGTGTTCTTTATTGATAATGTTAATATCAATTTGAATAGCTTATCCCCAAAAGGTTTTGGGTACTTCTGATTCATTAAGCACTGCCTTAACTATTTCTTGAACTGTTATGTTCATCCTCTCTACAACTTTATTCCGCTAAGGGGTTCTTGCAATAGGAAACTATCTCTTGATCCCATGTTTTTCAAAATAAATTTTGAATTCATCATTTGTAAATTCTCCTCCTTTGTCTGATCTTAGGCATTTGATTTTTAAGTCCATTTCATTTTCTACCTGCGGTTTGAATATTTTCAATTTTTCAAAAGCCTCGAATTTATGTTTTAACAATCCAACCCAAGTCATCCTGTTATAGTCATCAATCAACAAAATGAAATATCTTTCACATGGAGGTGATTGTGTATTATTAGGGCCACAAAGATTTGTATGAATCAAATCAATAGGTAGAGTGGTGGAGTGTTCTCTTTCCTTGAATTGAACTCTTGACTGATTTCCAAACTGACATGACTTGCATACAATATTCTCAGGTTTGCAAATTTTTGGCATATCTCTCACAACATATTTTATTCCTAGATTAACAATATTATTAAAACCAATATGACCTATTATTTTGTGCCAAATCCAAATCTCATTTGTTTTACCAATGCAACATTTTTATTTTCCTTCTTCTAGAACATACACATTCCTTGAAGTTCTAACTACCTTTATAACAATCTTCCTTGTATTTGCATCCATTACTTTACAAGCTTTTGAATGAAAGAGAACATTGTGTCCTTGGTCACACATTTGACTTACAATGAGCAAGTTATGTTTTATACCATCTATATACAACACATTTTGTGCTTTGGTCTTTCCCTTCTTATCTTCATCTAGTACAACCATGCCTTTTCCTCCAAGTCTAGATGGAGCATTGTTTCCAAAAGTAACATTACCACCTTTTTCTTCAGTTAGGAATTCGAAATTACTCTTGTCTCCTCTCATGTGCTTGGAGCAACCATTGCCAATATACCATTGATTTTCTTGATTTTTGGCATATAGAGCCATTCCAAAATTTTCTTTTCTTTTGTTTTTTCCCTCCAAAACTTGATAAAATCTTCTTGTCTATCTTTCTTATAAATATGCAACATATTTCTTCTGCATTCATGTTGTGAGAAATCTTACCTTGCAGATAGGTTAAGCTCCCCTTAGCTGGGTTTTCTTTGGCTAAGACAAAATAATGAAAGTGGACACTAACATCCCATGCTCCTTTTTATTCACACATGAAAATGAGAAGAAGGAAAAGGAAAAGAGAGTGCCCCTTTTCCGGATGTTTTCCTCATTTCTCGAGAATTGGATCTAGTACTATCTCGATCACGATCTCCTTTCACTTCAATAGAATGATCTTCCTCTTCTACTACTTGTACATGGTTGGATAAAATAAAATATAACCACATGAAATAAACATGATATTCATATATAAATTTAAAAGTGACAAAAGTATGGGAATAGGCCAAGCTTATATTAATGAGAAAGAAAGGGTAAAACTTACAATCACCTTGATGTGATGCACATCTTACTCCACACTTTTCCTTTCCAACCCCACTAAATTGGGATCTCCAAGATTTTTAGGGAGAAAATATCTCTCAAGGATGTTAGGGAGAAAATATCTCTCAAGGATTTTAAGGAGGAAACATCTCTCAAGATACATCAAATAAGGATTTTGGTTTGAGAAAACATCTCAATCATCCATGAGACTCTCAACTTCTCCTTGATATTAGGAAATGAAATGTGAGGTGGATTCTCACACTAAATTAATTTCCATTTTTTTTAATAATAATGAATAATACATGTGCACATAGTATTTTGACCTTCATATGATAAATTTATCTTCTAACATGTCTAGGGATTATAACAAACACTCCCTCACTAAAGTGTGACAAATCCACACTTATTAGTGTGATAATTTGGTGTGTAACAATTTAGTTTCCTTGTGTACAAAATTATTGCACATGTGGCATTCAAGATCATTTAGAAGAGGGGATAAGGCATAATTGAAGGATTTTTGAAACGTATCCATTTGAGGTTTTTTGAATCTAATTCCTATACTTATGTTATGTCTAAAAGAACTGCAAGTCACAACCTTATGTCCAAAATTTCCACAAGAGAAACAATATTTATAGAAAAAATTTGGATGCCTTTGAAAAAATTTAATGGTAGGAATTGGTCTCTGTCTGCCAACTTGATAAGATTCAGGCACTTGTTGCTTCCTTGCTTCATATTTGTTTGCATAGTTGGGATGATCCAATTCTGACTACTTATTTTCATCTTTTGATTTTTTAGGTTGACTATTGTTTCCCTTGAGAGGATTTAGTTAACCAGTAGGATTCTCACTAGTTGACATGCTGGTGCTTGATTCACCTTTGAAAATTTTCATAATTTCCTTATATCCTAGCCCTATCTTGTCATCCGGTGATCTCTAATTGCTAAGAATATTATCTAGAATTTTCTATCCTTTTATGAATTTCATTTGAGTCATGGATTTCTATAGATATTTTCTTAAGAAAGCAATTTTTTCTTCTAGTTTGTCACATATGTTCTCTTTTTCTTTTATTTGATTCATCAATATTTCTTCCCTTCTCTTATCCTCTTCTAGATGATTTTTTAAGATGACTATTTTTTTCACTAATCTCATTATCTCTTTCTTTGTAGATTTGTAACTATTCTTTTCTTAGTCTGTTCTTTTTCTTGAGCCATGAGATTTCCTCTAGAGCACTAATGAGTTCTCCTTCCATGTCTACTACAACTTCACACTCTTCTGTGTATATTTTTTCTTGATCACATTTGTGTTGCTCCAAATCCATGAGAATTTTTTCATCTTGAATTGTATCTGGATCATATTCTTCTTATTCAATGTTCAAAGCGTTGTTGTTATCCTCTTTTGAATAAAAAATGTTCCTTTTAAAAGAATTTTTCTTTTTAAACTCCCTAGGTTTATCCTTGTCTTTTATTTCTTTTCATTGGTGTTGTTTTCTTTGAAGGGAGATTTAGATGCAAAATGACCAAATTTACCACAGTGAAAGCATTTGAATGGTAACACACCTTTATACTTTCTGGATCCCCTCTTTAGTTTGCTTACAAAGTTATCTTCTTCTTCATCTGAGAAGTGTTATGATGAATTATGATCTTGAGATGATGATGATTTGAATGATTCCTTGAAGACTATGTCCTTTAGATCTCGTTATTCTTTCCTGGTCCTCATCTCATACGCAGTTAGAATTCCATGGAGCCTATCCATAGTTAGTTTATCTAGTTCATGAATTTATTCTATAGTAGAAACCTTTGCATCAAGTCTCGAGAGATATCAGTACCTTTTGAACCACTATAGCTTCTTCAATATTCTCACCTAGCCCTTTCATAGTGTTTACAATCTCATCTACTCTGAGAAAGAAACCTGCAATATTTTCATCTTCACTCATTCTTAGGATTTCAAATTGCATTCTTTGAGCTTGAAGTTTGGCCAAATTTACTTTCTCGTCTCCTTCATAAATGTTTACGAGTTGATCCCATATTTCCTTTGTGGATTCCAACTGCCTTACTTTAACAAATTTTGTTTCCACAAGTCCTCCTTGGATAGAATTCATAATTCTTGCATTACTGTAATAATTTTTTTTACCTACTTCATTAGTATGAAGAGTTTCTGGGATTTTATAACGATCTACCATAATCTTCCAGACTTCCATACCAAGATACATTAAGTAGGTCTTCATTCTGATTTTCCAAAATGAAAAATTTGTTCCATTGAATAGAGGGGGGTATGGTTGAATAAGAAGATGAATCTTGAATTTCCATACCTTTTGTGTGATCTTCCTTCCATTTGTTAGGTTGTTACCGAATGAAAATCGCTCTAATACCAATTGTTATAACTTACAACAATACTGAGAGGGGGGGTGAATCAATATTGTATCATATTTCTTAATTTTCTTTCCTTTCAACAACTTAAAGTTATTTAGAAATGCTTACTTAATCAGTAATACATGCATAAATCAAAACACAACACAAAAAATAAATTACACCAAGATTTTTACATGGAAACCCAATTTGGGAGAAAACCACATAACATCTTTCTTTATGTTCTTCTGCAAGCACCAAATTAAAATTTATAATTATTCAGCTTGACAGGAACCCACCTATCACAAATAATGAGGACATTGATTGTCTCATGCACCAACTTGTCACAGATAATGAGGAAACTAATCCTCTCAAGCACCAGCCTGTTGGAGATAATGAGGACACCAATCCTTTCATGTACCAACCTATACAAGTGATGAGGACACCAATCCTTAGTGAGCTTCAACTCATCCTAGCACCACCATGCCACCCTGTTTTCAGTTAAAAAAAAAATCTTACAAAACTGCACCTTTCTCTTCAATTAAAAATCAATATGATATGTCTCTAGTTCAGTTTCATTGAACAGTTGCATGACCTTTTTCTTCTCTTCTCATCCACTTTTACTCGAATAGATCACATCCCTATTGATAATGGTTTTTCTTGAGTTCTACTTTCTATATGTGAATGCGTAATAGTTATATTGTGGACATATATTGACTAGATAAAAGTCATGTTAGTTACACTTTTGTCTAAATAAAGTATGTGGATGCATGATAGTTATATTGTGGAAATATATTGGATGGATCAAAGTGCAGTTAGTTATATGTGAACATACTTCTGTCTAAATTACGAAAATTCCTTATCTAGTTACAAATGGACATTCTTTGACTAAATCAAATGGACCAAATCTTCCTATGAATGAGATCCAACTAATCTCCAACAACATAACCTAGTCTTATCAGAGCATCTCCTCAAGAATTACACAACAATTCAAATTTTGGTCTATAGAGCACCTACTACGCAAATAGAATAACAGCCCAAGACTCAAGTCACAATTATTCATTCTATCACACTTTCCCTATAGTGAACTCACATAGTCTCCCCACCAAACATTTAGTGCTCCCTGGTTACTTTCTCACTTGAATTCCAAAATTCTACTCCTTCTGTCATATTCCACTCCGTTGCTTGTCACACGGGCTTCGTCTTGTCACACTCCATTGTGCCATTCATTGCACTAGCTCAAGGCAACCTGCAGGTTTTCTTCTATGCAACTTCCACACATTCCATCATAGTCCATTCTGTTGCACTGACTTCGTCTCATAAAACTCCACTACACCATTTGTCACGCTAGTTCAAATAACCTTGCATATTGTCTTCTATGTCATTGATCCTTTTTTATTTCGATCCTTCTGCAAAATTTTGTTTTCACGCTTTCATGACTTCCTCTATATTTTTTTTGATATAATTTACCATATCCATGGTCATTTTGACATCAATGAAAACATATGTGCAACACTGTTCTGCAATAGACAAGAGATAAAATGTTCTCATGAACCAACTATGTCAAATAGTGATCATGGAGCTCAACATGCTTCATCTTACTGTGGGCAATAGGATTTTTAGAAACTTGGATGGAACTTTAATTGTCACAACAGATTTAAGTCAAGGTCTAAACAAGAAAACCAAGTTCACCCAAAAGTTGGTGGATCCAGACTGCCTCTATAACTACATGAATGATGCCACGATATTATTCTTCTGTACTTGACATGGAGAATACCTTATGTTTCTTGCACAACCAAACCAATGGTCCAGTGTTGAATCGAAACACATAGCCAAAAGTGGACTTTTGATCATCACTTTCACCATCCCAGTCAAAGTCAGTGAAGCTAACCAATGATTTTGAACTTCCAAAATACTTTATACCAAAATGAGTGGTACCCTTGAGATAACAGACAATTCGTTTAACTGCTTTCTAGTGGATTTCTATGGGATCTTGCATAAATTGAGAAACCACACTGACAACAAAGAAAATGTTTGGTCTACTATGAGTAAGATAAATAATATTGTTGACCAGTCATCAATAGAGAGTATCATCTACTTTGGGAGTTTGACAAGTTTTTCTTAGCTCGACTTTGGATTGAAAAGGAGTAGCACATGGCTTACAATATGCCATCTTAAAACATATCAAAATATACATTACATATTTATATGGAGAAGTGAAAAAACCATCACATAGTGGTAATACTTGAACACCCAAAAAATAATGCAGAGTACCAAGATTTTTCATGTCAGAGTTGTCAACAAGTTGTTTCTTCAATCTAAGAAAGAGATTAGTGGTATTTCTAGTGATATAAAGGTCATTGACATATACAAAAACAATCAAAGTTTTTACAATGGTATGGAGTACATACAAGTTGTGATTAGATTCACAATGTTTGAAACCAATTTGAAGTAAGAAATTGTTGATCTTAGCATACCAAGCTTGGGGACCTTGTTTCAAACCATAGAGACACTTCTTGAGTCGAAAAACCAATTAGCATTTGTCACAAAACCAAGAGGTTGTTCCATGAAAATATATTTATATAGGTCTCCATGAATAAAATCACTCTTCACATCCATATGATCAATCTTCCATACAAATCAAGCAACTAGGGAAATAATCAGTCGAATAGAGTTCATCTGTGAAACAAGGGGAAAGTTCTCGGTGTAGTTGATGCCTTCTTGTTGAGAAAATCTATTTTCGACTAAGCGATCTTTATGATTCTCAACAACACCTTCAAATTTAAATTTGGTCCTATAGACCCATATACACTTCACAACATTCTTTCCTTGCAATCGGGGAACCAATTCCTAAGTGTGATTATTCGACAAAGAATCAATTTCTATCTGCATAGCATGTTCCCATTCAGGTTGACCTTGAGCATCTGAGTAGGTAACAAGATCACAAGTTTCAAGTACACAAGTCATCAATGCAACATTAACATGTTTCTTTTGACTTCGAGTTTGTCGTCTTGAAGACATATCACCAACATCAAATCCAAAAAATTCAATTTTCTTGGCAGCCCATTTGGGTAGACAAGAAAGGGGTGAACTAGTGTTCACTATAGAGAGTCGATTAGAAGTCATAATAATTTCAGTCGATGGATATGGTGGACCAGTTGAAACAAATATTGATGGATTAATCAAATCAGAGGTCAACGGTCTTGTTGAAACAAGAACAAAGTTCGATTGTCTAGTCAAAGAACTAAAAAATGGAACAAGAGAACTAGATTCAAAAACAACATCAAAGTGATCATTCAACAACTTGATGCCATAAGAATTCTCATCAAACCATACATTTCATATGATAATTATTTTTCGTTTGATAGGATCAAATGATTGATAAGATTTAGACTCTTGAGAGTATCCCACCATGATGGAATCATGAATCATTTCATATAACTTATTTTTTCCATCATCAAAAATATGAGCACAAGCAACACATCTAAACACGCAGAGGTGTTTGACTAAATGAATATTTACACACCATGTTTTAACTGGAGTAATGAAAGGAACAACTCGAGATAAGATATGATTGAAAAAATAATTTGCACAATACAAAACATCATCCTATAAGTGAGGAGGGAAATATTTCACCTGCAAAAGACATCTAGCCATTTCAAATAACCTTTGATTCTTACATTCTATGACACCATTCTACTGAGGTGTGTGAGGAACTGACCACTGTTAGTCAATACCAGATCAAACTAAGTATTCTTCAAAAGGTCAATTTACATGCTCACCACCATTTTCTTATCTCAAGAACTTGATGGGTCGACCACATTGCTTTTCGACAAGGGCTCTAAATTCTTTGAACTTTTCAAAGACAAGATTCTTGTTCTTTAGAAAATAAACCCAAGTGAAATGAGATAGATCATCAATGAAAGTAAAGATATACCTTGCACCTTCTAGGGAATGTAGAATGATGAAGCAAACATCAGTGTGAACCAACTCCAGGAGGTTCTTTGCTCACTATGATGTTCTAGAGTTAAAGGGTGATTGATGATTCTTTCCAAGAACACATCCTTTATAGATTCCATCAGAGGGAAAAATTTTAGGTAAGCCAAAAATCATTTATGAGTTTCCATTGATTGCAGAATTTAAAATTCAGGTGTTTGAGTCATTTATTACAAGTTAGAATTCGCTCATTAGTGTGAGAAAAAAATATCAGTGGGTTCAAATTCAGGTTGAGTCATGTCACATTATTTATACACACTATCCTTTGGGTCAAGAAACCCTCTCGAGACAATCGACTGAACTTTATTCAAATATCAAAAAAAGAACCAATATTGCCAAAACTCCACAATATTACCTATTTGTGTTAACTGAGCAATAGACAACAAATTTTCACTGAGGTTTGACACATGATAAACGTCAACAATTCTCCTATATCAATAGGAAACATCACCTTGGCCAACAATATCGAGAGAAAAATCATTGGCAACATAAATATTCATCTCCTCAGTTTCATTCAAGGAGATGAACATGGAAGCATCCTTAGCCATATGATGAGTGCACCTAGAGTCAACTACCCATTCATTCTGTGAAAATGAGACAATAAGGCTTGAGAAGTTCCAACTTGGAAGGTGAAATTGTTAGTGGGTCGATGAACAATGGAAATGTTTCCTTGAAGGAATTTAACTTTCTCTTCTAAATCATCTCTCTTCTTGTAGCAAACCTTCTCCACATGTCCAGTCTTTCCATAGTTCTGACATGTCTTCTTCTTTAGACTTTGAACGAGTGCATCTGTTTTCCCTTTTAGTTTTTGGTCGAGTGTTATACACCTAAGTGTCTCACTACCAAATTTCGCACTTAAGTGTCACAATTATTATACACCCAAGTGTCACACACCAAATTTCCCACCTACGTGTCGAAATTAAGTTTCGCAACTTCATCACCATGAAGAAGTGTTTTTCATGACCCCTAAACAAGTTGGAAGGGAAACCTATTAGTTAGAGGTCGAAATACTACCTTTTTCCTTGACATTTTGGCCTTGTATAAGCTTCATCGCCCCCCTTCTCATACACAAAGAGGGATAAACCTTGATCATCACTCCCCAAGAGTGTATTAGGGAGCGATAATCCCTTGTTCATCACCCTGTGCACAATTATGGGGGGGCGATGGAGTAGTTTCAACCTTTATGCCTTGATTTGTGAGGTTATTTTTGAAAGATATTAGTTGGTTAAGGGATTGGTTTGAGATTAAATCTATTCAAGGAAAGGAAATCTTGTTAGTTCATCCAAATCCTCACTTGACCACATCCTCTCCTTAAAAATATCCTATGGTTGTGGTGCCTCAAATCCTATATAATGGAGGCCATACTTGAGTGAAAGAGGGAGGAAAATTGAG
>JASDQU010214981.1:0-16278 GCA_032191745.1 Picea mariana
TATACCAAGGAGACATTTTCATTTTGAATCATCTTGTACTTGAACATTTAAGTGGGGTAAAAGGAGGTTGCCCCCTCGAAGAGGCTTATTATCTGAAATTATCTCTTTTTCAAGGCGTTGAGTACTTTTTCTGAGGTTTTTATATGCTATATTGATGTTTGGTTCTTAACATCTTCTTTTATCATCTTTTGTTATCTTAATTTGATATCAGTCTGTGTTGAATGATTCATCTAGAGGATTGTTTCTTTATTGCAATAAAGGATCTATTGTGATATTGTATGCAAGTGTATCAGAGTATTTTCTCTTTGATTATAAGAGGTTCTTATTTCAAAGAGTTTTCTTCATATGTGTGTTAGTGTTACCTAATGTAAATGATATTTATTGGATCATATTGTCATTGATGCCAATGGTTTGATTATTTGGGAGATTGTTGGATCATGTGTCATTGATGCAAATGGTTTGATTGATTGATGATTGATGAACAATGTATATGTATTTTCCTTGATGAGAATGATAGATGTCAAAGTGGAAACCAATTGATAAAGATGGATCATTGATATGATGCATAGATGAGGATGGATCAATGAGTTGTCATTGATACATGATGATACATAGTTTGTTTGATGAAAATATAACTCACTATTGTCTTATCATGATTGATAAGGTGAAAAAATGGATGAACTCCAAAGTGGTCCCCTTATGGTGAAATCCATCATGGGAAGACCCTTACGGATTGAGTTATCCTAGAAGAATGGTTGGATGACCCATGCTTGTATGTGAAATAATGAAATGAATATCAATGAAGTTGTTGGTGAAACTATCCTATATGGATAGTGCTTGTCATGCCATTTTTGGTGGTATGTGGAATGTCACATAAGTCCTCACGGTTTGAGAGTTATGGCCTTATGAAGTTGGAGGACCCCCATATGAAGACTTGAAGCCCCCAAGGTCAAAGAAGTCAAAGTGAACTAAAATAAGAAATCATTATTTAAATGATAAAGAAGTGAAAAAATCAAGAAGGAATATTTAAATGATAAAATATTGGAGAACTTGCTATTTATGGAAAGTGGTTAACCCTAAAATAAGGAAAATGGGTTAAGTGACCTAAAAATGGGTTAAGTGAACTAGAGGATGAAAGTATAAATAAGATAACTATGGTCTCTTGTAGATCATCCTTTTTGTGGATCAATGGAGAGCTTCTTGTGAATATCTTTTAGAGTATTGATGGAGAGCTTCTTGTGAGAGCATCTTTGTTGTGGATCTCTTGAGCATGATTGAAGATCTATTCTAAGGAAGAGAGCAAGAGGAGGATCTCATGGATGCATCAAAGTTTCGGCAATGTTGGAGATATTGACAAAAAAAGTCTCGAAGCTTCAGAAACCCTAGTTTTTGAGGTATACACAGGCTGTAATGGGCCAGGGCGCATACACACGTGGGATGTATGAGGACAGGGCGCATACAGTGGATGGAATGATGAAGACTTGTGTTTGAGTTGGTGCCAAGCTCTTGGATGATGAGGCAGGTTCCATATCTGCATTCTATGGGCTCAGATCTATCACTGAGATACTGGTATGGTTACATTATTGTCTTGAAGGATACTATTATTTGATGTGTTGTGAATGCTTAGGGCATTGTTGGTATGGATTCTATGATATGGTTCAATTTGGATGATTTGGTTGATGGAGTGATTAGTACTCCATTGATTTAGTGGTGACATGATTGCTATGGTATACTAGTTGTTTATACATGATTGAGATAGCATTCATATTGATTTGTTCTGGAGAATGAGAAAGCTATTGGAGAACTTGGATGTGTTGTGACTGGATGGTGGTCATATTGGATAGTCAGAGACAGAAGAGAATGATATATTGATTGCAGAGAATCTGAGTTGATCTTTAAGGACAAACCCTAACAACTCAGAAGGTATACATAGGTTGTATACATTGACCACGTGCATACGCGGGTTGTAGTGAACCAGGGCGGGTGCACACACTAGATGCACTACTGACAGGTCGCGTACCTATTGACAGATTGATATCTATTGAGGATTGTTGCCTCATCTCAATTGGTGCTGAGGGTGTCATCTAAGTCTTGCATTATAGAGATGGTGCTCTTGTAGAGTTGTACTCTATTCAATTGTTGTTGATAAACCCCTAGATTGTTGTCCATAATAAAACAAAAAATTGTACATACATCTTATGTTCTTTGTGTTCCTTGTGGTGATGACTTATTGATGATATGTGTTGTTGATATATATTCACATTTAACCAGTTATAAATGACAACAATGGGTAATGAATAAAAGTTGAATTCTAACTAATGAGTTTTGTGTAAAAGGGAAGTTTTGAGAAAAAGAGCCCCACACTCATTCACCCCCACTCTAAGTGTGGTAGGTGTGTCCAACAATTGGTATCAGAGTGGGCCTTCTCTACAAGCTTTAACAAGCTTGAAGGAGATCCATAGACACACAAATGGATGATGAAGTTCCAATCCTTGATGAGAAAAACTATTCTACTTGGAGAATAGAGATGAGATTACATTTCAAGACAATGTGAGCAACAATTTGGAAGGCAACCATTGGTGGATCAGTTCTGTTGAAGAACAAGTCAAAGTTTGCAGTTCAAAGGGAAGGAAAGAATAATGATGCATTGGATCTCAAGACTATTCTTAGTGGACTCTCAAGCCCTATCAAAGAAATCATGGGACAATGCACTTCCACCAAGGATCTATGGCTAAATCTAGAGGAGACATATCAAAGCAAGAAGGAGAAGTAAGAAATTAAAGACCACTCCATCAAGATCATAAAAGGTAAAGAATCATCATAAACTCTTGAATGCATTATTTCTAAATGTGATTTTGAAAACATTTCAAGTGAAGATAAAGAATCAAGTAATGATAGCACAAAGTAATATCTTGAAGATGAAGGCAAATAATTATGTGGTGATGTTGGAAAAGAGGAAGAAAGTGAATATACTTCAAATGAAGGTAAATAACCCTCAAAATCCCTTGATTGCAATGATGATGATGATGAATTTTTCTCTACAAGTGAAGAAGAAGAGATAGAGACACTTTGTGTAAAGTTTTATGGTAATTATCCCATGAAAATAATAGAAGAAAATCTATTAAAACTTTAAAAGGAAATTGAAGAAGGTTTATATAGATACATACGTGATCATTTTTATACACACTATAACTATCTTTCAGATAACACTAATAAGTTTCTTAGGAGGAGTCAAAGGCACATCTTGAAGTTAAAAGAAATGATCAAGGAACAAGAAGAGAGCAATAAAAAGGAAGAAGAAATCACAAGACTAAAGAATGGAAAAGAAGACATGAATATAGATGATGAGATTAGAAAAAGTTTTGAAACCATTGTCCATATCAAAACTCAAATTGAGGAAGCCAAAATTATAGAGGAACTATTGAAGATTCAATTAAATGAAAAGGAAGAATCATGTTGTAAGTTAGAAGTTGAAATTGTTGTCCTTATAAAGAAGGTGGAAAAGTCAAACAAATTCTTGAATAGCTCACAAATCTTAGATGAGATCTTGGAAAGTAAAAAATCATCATGTGATAAATCAAGTCTTGGATACAAAGGAGAAGATAAACATGCTGAAGCAAGCACCTCAAAGAAGCATGAGGTAAGTCCATCAAAGAAGGAAGACAATGTTGCAAAGAAACCATCTATACAAAGAAAGGAAAATTTCAAAAGAACAAAACAAGGAAGACATCAAGAAGCTATTCTTGGGACACCCAAGAAAAGGTATGAAAGTATTTTTCAGGGGCATTGTTATTCATGTAATGGATATGGTCACAAAGATTTTGAATGTAAATCTTATGAAAGAAGATCTAATGGAAGATTCTATAACACCACAAAGTGTTGGAGATGTGATCAAGTGGTACAAATTGTTGTTCACTGTAACTCCATGAGATGCTATGATGCAGGCGCAAGCTGCCTCCTTCGACAAACTCCTAGCTCGCTCACAGGATCGATCAAAATTCACTTTTTGCTGAGACGAAGTGGCTCTTTGGATTCCCCAAACGGAATCTCAGCTAAAACATGACCTAGTCCATAGGTCCTTTCTTCTTCCCTCACGGCCTCTGCATGAACCGTGACCAATTTCCCCGACATTAAATTCCGGGGTTTGGGATTTTCTAATGCCCGAGGTCGAGAGTCTCTGCTCGCTTGAAATCCTGACTACCGATTCTCCGATGCGCACTTTTCTCCATGCGCTGGCCCTCCTGTCTCAGTTCCCACCATATGAATGTTGCCTCCGCGACCGTGACCTTACCTCCTTTCGCGGCTACTCTTATCGGGGTTTCAACGTTCGCAATGTCAAAACGCACACGTCCTTAGGATTCCCGATCTTCTGATCCTTATATGCTCCTAGCGCATTAGCCCCTCCTGGCTATACTATGGTCCATGTGACCACTTACCATATGACCACAGTTATATAGCTTCCCATCAGGGTTTCGGGGTTTGTGATGTCAATATGCATGCGCCCTTTGGGCTCGCGATTCTACGATCCCTGATTCTCCGATGGCTTATGGTCATTGACCTGTCAACGGTCCTTTCACTCATCATGAAAATCTGCCACCTGTCCTCCTTGATGACCCCTGTGTGGCCTATATGCTCCTATGCCTTATCGAGAAATCACGTTTAACGATTCTGCAATGCACAGACCCCTTTCTCCCGGGATCTATGATATCCTGACTTCCGATGAACCAAACTCCGATGGGTCCCGGCCTTTGACCTACCACCTGTCCTCCTAGCTAGGCTCCTCTGTGGCCCACCTCCGTCACGATCGAGAAATCATGTATCACGATTTCACGATTCTAAATGCTATGATTTCTTTGCCTCTGGAGTTCACGAAGGGCCGAACTCCGACTCCTCTCGGATCCTTGGCACACGTCCTGTCTGAGATCCACGGCTGTGGTCTCTTCTTGCAGTTTCAGGGTTCAACATGCCTCGATCCCTCAATCTCAAGACTCCCCATGTGCCGACGATGCTCGATCCTTAGACACCTATCCTTGCAGATGGATGGTTCCGATTATATCGGGTTTTACACTATGAATTTTCCTGATTTCTGATCAACGACATTGTCGATTTCCCGAACTCCGACGTCTCGATATTTGGATGACTTCACTTCTTGTAGGGATTGCTCCTCTAGGATTACGAGGTTAACTCCCTCACATCTTCCGTAGATCCGATGGCTATCGACGATCTGAACCAAGATCTGATGGCTCAGATCAATTCTCCTGTGCGCACTCCTCCTAGGTGCCCCTGGACGTAGAATTTCAATGGTCCAGAATCTCTCGGCCCATCCGACGGCATCTGTTCTCCCTCGTGCTTTTGCACTTCCTTCCCAACACTTGGAATAAATTCAATTCCTTCAAGGCCTCAAACTTTATCTTCTTTCCCCAACGGGCTCCCGAACCTTGAGCTTCACCACACGTGTACAAACGCTTACTCCTCCTGAGCTTTTCTCCTCCTTTCGAATCCTCAAAGGATTATTCAACTTCTACACCACTGCAACGTCTCTCGTATGGAAAGTGCTATCCCTTCTGAGATTCATTAAACACTTAGATCCCTTGAGGGGGTTTTATCTTCCTTCCTTCTCCCACAGATGGAGAATAAAATGCCTTCCTGGCTCTCCTTCGCTCAAGCAACCTCTTTGTTGAGTCCTTCTGGGTGTTCAGCAACCCAGTGAAGATCCTTCAGTGGATTCTTCCTTTGATTTACAGAACTCAAATAGTTCCCTTCTTTCCTGTGCCTGCCTGCACACTGACTCGATGTGCCCTCCTGGCAGGGTTCCATAGAAATTATAGCAAAGTTCTGTCTGCAACTATGTTTTAGCTACACAACCTTGCCTCCGAGGTGTTTAGTAACCTCAAAGGTATTCCTCCTGAGTTGTTGATTTCAGTTCCTGTGCCGCAACATGTCTTCTTCTGACACCTTAGAGTTCAGAAGTGCACTCATGCACTGGTATTCAGAGTCTGCAACACTCTGTCATGTCCTCTTGACATGAAACCTCAAATACCCTCAACCTAAGATCACACAAACTCCCTGCAAATGCTTATCTAACACACACATTCATAGCATATGAAGAACACACATAGACATTCACATAACATACAGAAATGCAGGAAAAACTACTCTGTTATATTAACAATGAAAAATGCCTGAATTTACAATGGTGTTCCCCGAGCTCTCTCTGGCTCTTATCCGTCTTCTCTACATGCAGATCCTTACCCCACTACGACTCCTACCCAAAATGAGATAAGAAAATCTCTTTTACCTCAGGGGGCTCTTAGAGCGCTTCCCTCCAACCTACCTACCCTATTCAATTACCTTGAATGGGCTGTCTAGTCCAGAATTGGATCTAGATCTCAGCCATTACACACATTAATGGCCGATCTACCTAATGCCTGCACAAAGGCATGGCTTCTATGGCTCACCAACCTAAGAATTTAATTACATTGACTTTAAAATTTGAATGAGGACTGTGCCTCTCTTTTAGCATGCGATTTGAATTCGCCGCGTGGCTGGCTGGGTGGCTGGCTGACTGACGTGGAGATATGCTCCTGCATCAAACTCCTCAGCTGCAAAATCATGAGCTCCTACTCATGCGCTTCCCCTGTAAGCGATTGCAAATCCTCCTGGATCCCAAACAAATATATGGAGCTGTTCATCCGGTCCATCCTGCTGCTTCTACTGCGCTGTTGTTGCTGCTTCTTCTCTGCCCAGATTCTCCTCGCTGGCAGTTCTTGCTGATCGGATCATTAGCTCCATGATCTCCTCGATCACTGCATCCAGCTGCTCCAATGGCTGGTTCTGTTTCTGCAGTCTCCTCAGCTGCAAAAATTTTTGTCCATTGGGCAGATCATCACGATCTCCCACACCTTCCTCCTTATCTATTTCCAACCTTACCTGTTGGATGTGCCTTTCCTGCACCCTCACCCTTTCTTCCAAGGCTTCTATTTGCTGCCAATGCTCAGCAAAACATATGATGTCTGCCTCTTCCTCTTCTGCTCCTGGTGCAAACTCCCACGTTGCAGTCTCTTCAGATTCAATGCTGAATGCGTTGAGCCATTTCTCGGAATGCTCACTCTCTTCTTCCACTTCTGCTTCTTCTTCTGCTGTCAGCTCCAATGCTACAACACTCTCAGCTTGCTGGTTGAAATCATTGAGCTGTTTCTTAGAACACTCATTCTTCCCTTCATCCACTTTGGCAGTCTCAAATGTCTGCTCCAATTTCCTTTTGACAGTCATCGTCAGCTGTGACTGTTCTTTTGCTGTTGCTGCACCTGCAACACAACTTTCTGCCTCCTCCTGGGCAAATGGTAGGAATACTTGTATTCACCCAATCATCGGAATATCATTCTGATCCTTCACCTCTGTCAGCTACACCTGCTGATCTAAATTCTTCTTTGAGTTTATGAGACCCTTGGACAGTCTCATCTCCTCATCCCTGCCCACCTGGCAACATGGGATTCTTCCGCTATCCTCCTGGCAGACTATGAGATCAACTGATCATAGCTTCATCAGCACTCCTTGCTGAATTGAACTCTCCTCCAAGTCCATGAGGCCTTCAAATGGTGCCAAATTTTCATTTCTTCCCACCTGGTCGTTTAAGATGCTTCCACTGCTCTCCTGGCAGTCTTCGAGATTCTGCAACGATATCCTTTCATTTCCTAGCTGGCAATGTGAAATTTCCTAGCTGTCCTCCTGACAGTCCATGAGATCCTCAGTTCATCTCAACTCGTTGCCCACCTGGAAAACTGTAATCTTCTCTCTGCCCTCCTGGAAGTCCTTGAGATCCTCACCTGATCCCAATTCATCCTCTTCATCATCGAGACCTCTCCCAGTCTCCAACTTACATATCTCAACCATCTTGTTAACAACCTCTGATGTCTTTTGACCATCAACTTTCTGACTGGCCATTTTTCTTTTGGCTTCTTTCATGGGCCATTTATATACCCATCTCGGCTCCTTATCCTGCCGCATCTTTAACTTGAGCCTCGCCATTTCTCTTTTTATATATGCAAGATCTTCATCCATGTCTTCTTGGCTCCACAACTCTCTCCTCCCAGCATACCTACGGCCTTCAATAGCCCTGTTGCTGCCTCTGTTTCCCTTCCTGGAAAATCTGCTGTTGTCACCTGGCACTAAGAGTTCTACCACCTTCATCATCTTACAGTCTTCCTAACTACTGCCTACCTGCAAACAATCATCACAGAGCCCTCAAGATCTTGTCTTCCTCCTACTTTCTTCTCGCTTCACCTGAAATATACAGATGAAGTTCCCTCTCTGATACCACTTGATGCAAGTGCGAGCTGCCTCCTCCGACAAGCTCCTAGCCCGCTCACAGGATCGATTAAAATTCACTTTCTGCTGAGCTAAAGAGGCTCTTTGGATTCCCTAAACAGAATCTCAGCTAAAACATGACCCAGTCCACAGGTCCTTTCTTCTTCCCTCACGGCCTCTGCATGAATTGTGACCAATTTCCCCGACGTTAAATTACGAGGTTCAAGATTTTCTAATGCCCAAGGTCGAGAGTCTCTGCTCGCCTGAACTCCTGACTCCCGATTCTCCGATGCGCGATTTTCTCCATGTGCTGGCCCTCCTAGCTCAGTTCCCACCATATGACCGTTGCCTCCGCGATCATGACCTTACCTCCTTTCGCGGCTACTCCTATCGGGGTTTCGGCATTCACAATGTCAAAACGCACACATCCTTAGGATTCTCGATCTTCTGATCCCAATATGCTCCTAGCGCATTAGCCCCTCCTGGATATACTATGGTCCATGTGACCACTTACCATATGACCATAGTTATATAGCTTCCCATCGGGGTTTCGGGGTTTGCGATGTCAATATGCATGTGCCCTTTGGACTCGCAATTCTCCGATCCCCGATTCTCCAATGGCTTACGGTCATTGACCTGTCAATGGTCCTTTCACCCGTCGTAAAAATCTGCCACCTGTCCTCCTTGCTGACACCTGTGTGGCCTATACGCTCCTCTGCCTTATCGAGAAATTGCGTTTCATGATTATGCAATGCACAGACCCCTTGCTCCCGGGATCTTCGATATCTCGACCTCCGATGAACCAAACTCCGATGGGTCCCGGCCTTTGACTTGCCACCTGTCCTCCTAGCTAGGCTCCTCTGTGTCCCACCTTCATCACGATCAGGAAATATCCTACCGCGATTTTGTGATTCTAAATGCTACGATTTATTTGCCTCCGGAGTTCACGAAGGGCCGAACTCTGACTCCTCTCAGATCCTTGGCACGCGTCCTGTTTGAGATCCACGACTGTGGTCTCTTCTCGCAGTTTTGGGGTTCAAAAGGCCTTGATCCCTCAATCTCAAGACTCCCAATGTGCCTACAATGCTTTATCCTTTGACACATGTCCTTGCAGATGGACGGTTCCGATTATATCGAGTTTTCCGCGATGAATTTCCCCAATTTCTGATCAACGAGACTGTTGATTTCCCGAACTCCGACGTCTCGATATTCCGATGACTTCACCTCTTGTCGAGATTGCTCCTCTTGGATTACGAGGTTAACTTCCTCCCAGCTTTCACAGATCTGATAGCTGTCGACGATCTGACCCAAGATCTGACGGCTCAGATCAATTCTCTTTGCACGCTTCTCCTAGGCGCCCCTGGACATAAAATTTCAACGGTCCAGAATCTGTTGGCCCATCTGACAACAGTTGTGCTCCCTCGTGATTCTGCACTTACTTCCCAGCACTTGGAAGAAATTCAATTCCTTCAAGGCCTCAAACTTTATCTTCTTTCCCCAATGGGCTCCCGAACCTTGAGCTTCACTGTGCATGTACAAACGCTTACTCCTCTTGAGCTTTTCTCCTCCTTTCGAATCCTCAAAGAATTATTCAACTTTTGCACCACTGCAGCGTCTCTCGTATGTAAAGTGCTATCACTTCTGAGTTTCAGCAAACACTCAGATCCCTTGAGGGGGTTTTATCTTCCTTCCTTCTCCCATAGATGGAGAATAAAATGCCTTCCTGGCTCTCCTTCGTTCAAGCAACTTCCTTGCTGAGTCCTTCTGGGTGTTCAACAACCCAATGAAGATTCTTCAGTCGATTCTTCCTTTGATTTACAGAACTCAAAGATTTCTCTTCTTTCCTGTGCCTGCCTGCACACTGACTCGATGCCCTCTTGGCAGAGTTCCACAGAACTTACAACAAAGTTCTATCTGCAATTGTGTTTCAGCTACACAGCCTTGCCTCCAAGGTGTTCAGTAACCTCAAAGGTCTTCCTCCTGAGTTGTTGATCTCAGTTCCTATCCTGCAACACATCTTCGTCTCACTCCTTAGAGTTCAGAAGTGCACTCTTGCACTGGTATTCAGAGTCCGCAACATTCTGTCATGTCCTCCTAACATGAAACCTCAAAGACTCTAAACCTGAAATCACACAAACTCCCTGCAAATGCTTATCTAACACACACATTCACAGCATATGAAGAACACACATAGACATTCACATAACATACATAAATGTAGAAAACACTACTCTGTTATATTAACAATGGAAAATGCTTGAATTTACAATGGTGTTCTCTGAGCTCTCTTTGTCTCTTCTCCGTCTGCTCTACATGTAGATCCTTACCCCAGTACGACTCCTACCCAAAATGAGATAAGAAAATATCTTTTACCTAAGGGGGCTCTTCGAGCGCTTCCCTCCAACCTACCTACCCTATTCAATTACCTAGAATGGGTTGTCTAGTCCAGAATCGGATCTAGATCTCAGCTATTACACACATTAATGGTCGATCTACCTAATGCCTGCACAAAGGCACAACTTCTATGGCTCACCAGCCTAAGCATTTAATTACATTGAATTTCAAATTTGAATGAGGACTGCGCCTCTCTTTTAGCGTGCGATTTGAATTTGCAGCGTGGCTGGCTGGCTGGCTGACTGATGTGGAGATATGCTCTTGCATTAAACTCTTCAGCTGCAAAATCATGAGCTCCTGCTCATGCGCTTCCCCTCTAACCAATTGGAAATCCTCCTGGATCCCAAACAAATATATGGAGTTGTTCATTTGCTCCATCCTACTGCTACTGTTGCTTCTGCTGCGCTGCTGCTGCTGTTTCTTGTTTGCCCAGCTTCTCCTCACTGGAAGTTATTGTTGATCAGATCATTAGCTCCATGATCTCCTCGATTACTGCATCCAGCTGCTCAAATGGCTGGTTCTTTTTCTGCAGTCTCCTCAGCTGCAAAATTTTTTGGCCATTGGGTAGATCATCACGATCTTCCATGCCTTCCTCCTTATCTGTTTCCAACCTTACCTATTGGATGTGCCTTCCCTGCACTCTCACCCTTTCTTCCAGGGCTTCTATTTGCTACCACAACTCAGCAAAACATATGTTGTCTACCTCTTCCTCTTCTGCTCCTGGTGCAAACTCCCATGTTGGAGTCTGTTCAGATTCAATGTTGAATGCATTGAGCCATTCCTTAGAATGCTCAATCTCTTCTTCCACTTCTGCTTCTTCTTCTACTGTCATCTCCAATGCTACAACACTCTCAGCTCGCTGGCTGAAATCATTGAGTCATTCCTTAGAATGCTCATTCTTCCCTTCATTTTCTTAGGCAGTCTCAAATGTCTACTCCAATTTCCTTTTGACAGTCATCGTCAGCTGTGACTGTTCTTCTTCTGTTGCTGCACCTGCAACACAACTTTCTGCCTCCTCCTGGGAAAATGGTAGGAATACTTGTATTCCCCCAATCATCATAATATCATCCTGATCCTTCACCTCTATCAGCTACACCTGTGGATCTAAATTCTTATCTGATTTTATGAGACCCTCGGACAGTCTCATCTGCTCATCCCTGCCCACCTGACAACATGGGATGCTTCCGCTGTCCTCCTGGTAGACTATGAGATCAACCGATCCCAGCTTCATCAGCACTCCTTGCTGAATTGAACTCTCCTTCGAGTCCATGAGGCCTTCAGATGGTCCCAAATTTTCCTCTCTTCCCACCTGGCAGTTTAAGATGCTTCCACTGCTCTCCTGGAAGTCTTCAAGATCCTGCAACGATCTCCTTTCATTGCCTAGATGGCAATGTGAAATTTCCTGGCTCTCCTCCTGACAGTCCGTGAGATCCTCAGCTGATCTCAACTCGTTGCCCACCTGGCAAACTGTAATCTTCTCTCTGCCCTTCTAGCAGTCCTTGAGATCGTCACCTGATCCCAATTCATCCTCTTCATCATCGACACCTCTCCCAGTCTCTGGCTTACATATCTCAAATGTCTTGTTAACAGCCTCCGCTATCTTCTGACCATCAACTTCCTGATTGGCCATTTTTCTTTTGGCTTCTTTCATGGGCCATTTATATACCCATCTCGGCTCCTTATCCTGCCGCATATTTAACTCGAGCCTCGCCATTTCTCTTTTTATATATGTGAGCTCTTCATCCATGTCTTCTTGGCTCCATAACTCTCTCCTCCCAACATACCTACGGCCCTCAGTTGCCTTGTTGCTGCCTTTGTTTGCCTTCTTGGAAAATCTGCTGCTGTCACCCGACACTAAGAGTTCTACCACCTTCATCATCTTACAGTATTCCTGACTGTCTTCTCGACTGCTGCCTACCTACAAACAATCGTCACAGAGCCCTTAGAATCTTGTCTTCCTCCTGCTTTCTTCTCGCTTCACCTGAAATATACAGATGAAGTTCCTTCTCTGATACCACTTGATGCAGGCGCGCGCTGCCTCCTCCGACAAACTCCTAGCCCGCTCATAGGATCGATCAAAATTCACTTTCTGCTGAGCCGAAGCGGCTCTTTGGATTCCACAAATAGAATCTCAGCTAAAACATGACCCAGTCCACAAGTCCTTTCTTATTCCCTCACGACTTATGCATGAACCATGACCAATTTCCCCGACGTTAAATTCTGGGGTTCGGGATTTTCTAATGCCTAAGGTCGAGAGTCTCTGCTCGCTTGAACTCTCGAATACCAATTCTCTGATGCGCGCTTTTCTCCATGCGCTGGCCCTCTTGGCTCAGTTCCCACCATATGACCGTTGCCTCCGCGACCGTGACCTTACCTCCTTTCGCAGCTACTCCTATTGGGGTTTTGGCATTCGCAATGTCAAAATGAACACGTCCTTAGGATTCCCGATCTTCTGATCCTGATATGCTCCTAGCGCATTAGCCCCTCCTGGCTATACTATGGTCCATGTGACCACTTACCATATGACCATAGTTATATAGCTTCCCATCAGGGTTTCGGGGTTTGCGATGTCAATATGCATGCGCCCTTTGGACTCGGGATTCTCCGATCCCCGATTCTCCGATGGCTTACGGTCGTTGACCTGTCAACGATCCTTTCACCCATCATGAAAATATTCCACCTGTCCTCCTTGCCGACCCCTGTGTGGCCTATACGCTCCTTTGACTTATCGAGAAATCGCATTTCACGATTCTGCAATGCACAGACCCCTTTCTCCCGGGATCTCCGATATCTCGACTTCTGATGAACCAAACTCCGATGGGTCTCAGCCTTTGACCTGCGACCTATCCTCGTAGCTAGGCTCCTCTGTGGCCCACCTCCATCACGATCGGGAAATTGCGTATCGCGATTTCACGATTCTAAATGCTACGATTTCTTTGCCTCCGGAGTTCACGAAGGGCCGAACTCTGACTCTTCTCGGATCCTTGGCACGCATCCTATCTTAGATCCATGACTGTGGTCTCTTCTCATAGTTTCGGGGTTCAACAGGCCTCAATCCCTCAATCTCAAGACTCCCAATGTGCCGACGACGCTCGATCCTTTGACACCTATCCTTGTAGATGGATGGTTCCGATTATATCGGGTTTTCCACGATGAATTTCCCCGATTTCTGATCAATGAGACTACCGATTTCCCAAACTCCGACGTCTCAATATTCCAATGACTCCACCTCTTGTCAGGATTGCTCCTCTTGGATTATGAGGTTAACTCCCTCACAGCATCCACATATCTGACGACTGTCGACGATTTGACCCAAGATCTGATGGCTCAGATCAATTCCCCTGTGCGCGCTCCTCCTAGGCACCCCTGGACGTAGAATTTCAATGGTCTAGAATCTGTCGACCCATCCGACGGTATCTGTGCTCCCTCGTGCTTCTGCACTTCCTTCCCAGCACTTGGAATAAATTCAATTCCTTCAAGGCCTCAAACTTTATCTTCTTCCCCCAACGGGCTCCCGAACCTTGAGCTTCACCGCGTGTGTACAAACTCTTACTCCTCCTGAGCTTTTTTCCTCCTTTCAAATCCTCAAAGGATTATTCAACTTCTGCACCACTGCAACATCTCTCGTATGTAAAGTGATATCCCTTCTGAGTTCCAACAAACACTCAGATCTCTTGAGGGGGTTTTATATTCCTTCCTTCTCCCACAGATGGAGAATAAAATTCTTTCCTGGCTCTCCTTCGCTCAAGCAACCTCGTTGCTGAGTCCTTCTGGGTGTTCAGCAACCCAGTGAATATCCTTCAGTGGATTCTTCCTTTGATTTACAGAACTCAAAGAGTTCTCTTCTTTCCTATGCTTGCCTGCACACTAACTCGATGCCCTCCTGGCAGAGTTCCACAGAACTTACAGAAAAGTTCTATCTGCAATTATGTTTCAGCTACACAGCCTTGCCTCGGAGCTGTTCAGTAACCTCAAAGGTCTTCCTCCTGATTTGTTGATCTCAGTTCCTATGCTACAACACATCTTCGTCTCATTCCTTAGAGTTTAGAAGTGCACTCATGCACTGGTATTCAGAGTCCGCAACATTCTGTCATGTTCTCCTGACATGAAACCTCAAAGACTCTCAACCTGAAATCACACAAACTCCCTGCAAATGCTTATCTAACACACACATTCACAGCATATGAAGAACACACATAGACATTCACATAACATACATAAATGCAGGAAACACTACTCTGTTATATTAACAATGGAAAATGCTTGAATTTACAATGGTGTTCCCTGAGTTCTCTCTGGCTCTTCTCCGTCTGCTCTACATGTAGATCCTTACCCCAATACGACTCCTACCCAAAATGAGATAAGAAAATATCTTTTACCTAAGGGGGCTCTTTGAGCACTTCCCTCCAACCTACCTACCCTATTCAATTACCTTGAATGGGCTGTCTAGTCCAGAATCGGATCTAGATCTCAGCCATTACACACATTAATGGTCGATCTACCTAATGCTTGCACAAAGGCACAGCTTCTATGGCTCACCAGCCTAAGCATTTAATTACATTGAATTTCAAATTTGAATGAGGACTGCGCCTCTCTTTTGGCGTGCGATTTGAATTCACTGCGTGGCTGGCTGGCTGGCTGACTGACGTGGAGATATGCTCCTACATCATGCTACAACTTTAGTGGATTTGGCCATAAATCCTAAGAGTGATGGAACACAAGAAGAATTTCCATGATGAGGACTTCACATAGCATGGATAGAAGAAGGAATGAAGTAAGAAAGGGAGTCATCTTTGAAAATATGGATGCTCAGAGCTCAAGTTCTAAGGAGAAGGGTCATCTATAGAAGTAGGTGAAGAAGCTAGAGCAGCCAGAATATGATGAAAGACTGAGTGGAATCTCAAGTAAGTCATCTACTGAGGCATACGTGGGTGACAGTGGTGACAGTCGTGTACATACGCTGGCTGACCTTGAATAGGTCGCATACATACACGCTCTATTGTGCAGAAGACCATGTATATGTGATAAAGCCTTGGGAAAAAGGCAATGCACATGAGTTGCAACTTGATGAGATAGTATACATCTGTGTTGTAGTGTATGGCATTGTTTATTTCAGGTTCTGATATTGTTTGCTGTAGGTTTTCATGGTTCTAGGTTAGATCATGCAAGGTTATGATATAAAATAAATCTTGGGTGCATGGCACTAACCCATGAGTATGGAATGATGCTGATCTGTTGGGGTACATGGTTGGTACATATTTGAGTTTCATTGATATATATTATGATGTATTATTGGAGGCATATGTTGGTTATCATGGTGCATGCATTTTTCATGTGGTTGGGCTACACATTGATACATGTAGTTGGTGAGTTGAGTTGATAGTCATGTTGTACATCATTGGGGAGTCTTAGCTTGTTGATGCATGGTTGATATACTTTCTTGGTGCAAGTGATGATGCATGATGGTACACTCATAGATGGTATTTGTTTGGCATATTGGTAGATGCACATGGTTGGCATATTGGTGGATGCACATGGTTGGCATATTGGTAGATGCACATGTTGGCATATTGATAG
>JASDQU010214982.1:1912-11974 GCA_032191745.1 Picea mariana
GTTTCGTGCTTTATTTATTTACAATGTAAATAAATAAAAGTTAAGTCATAAAGCATAGATAAAAGTTTGTGTGGGTAGGTTAGGCTAGTTAAGTCAATAAAGGTGAAAAAGTAAAGTCACCAAGGGTTGAGACACACTCTCATATGTCTTGGGGGTTATGACAGTTATGCCTGAATATGTAATATATGTTGAATTTTCAATGAGCTATGGCTCATGCATTCTCTTTAAATTTTTTGTTTAACTTTTACTTGAACCATAACTACTGCAGTAAAGCAAGATCACAAGAAGAATAACCATGCACAAGAACACAAGAAGTATCCTGGGAAACCCTTCTCAACAAGGGAAGAAAACCTAGCCAATCCTTTGCTATATTCTTCAAGAGAAAGACCTCCCACACCATCACNTTGTAATTCTCATAATTTCAGACCACAACTTCTGAAATCATGAGATGACACAATGATAAGTGTGTTTCGTCAATGGGGATTCAGCTTTATTTATATAAGACTTATCACATCAAATGATGTGTCTATTGGGACAATAGGGAGGCCTCATTAACTCAAAATATAATTAATAATTACCATATTAATTATCTTTTACATCAATTATCTTTTACATTAAGGTGGGGCCGACCTATACCCTTTACATAACAAATAGGGTTACAGCTAAGTCTGACTCTTGAACAATATAGCAAGGGATCTCATACACCCGCTAGTGCTCAACCACTAGAGGCACATCCATTTGTGCTCAGCCACAGGGATGTCTCTCTATCTCACTGTGTCTCACAGGAGAACCACACTCACTAGTGCTCAGCCACTAGGATCACGTTCACCTGTGCTCATCCACAGGCACGTCCAACTCAACAGATCTTCTTTCTCACTGCGTTACACAGGAGGGTCATCTGGAGTTCATCATCTCAACTCTTTGCTCAAAGGAGGCTATTACATCATTTCATCTCTGTCTCAGAACGATGCACCCAGCTCATGGGATTTCACACATTCACCTGTGCTCAGCCACAAGCAGGTCCAACTCAGCAGATCTTCTTTCTCACTGCGTTACACAGGAGAATCATCTAGAGTTCATCTCAACTCTCTGTAAGGAGGAGGCCATCACAACGTTCCAGTTCTGTCTCAAATAGGAACCACACACCCAACTCAGGGGCTCTCTCTCAGGTCTGTGTCCTGGAGGATGTCTCACGCAACTATAATCATCAACACTCCCTCTCAGCTAGGGAGGCATTCTCCATCAAGCCAAGTCTCGCACGAAAGTACTCGAACTTTGCCTTGGCTGTAGTCATCAACACTCCCTCTTAGATAGAGAGGTATTCTTCACCAAGCCAGTTTGGTGAAGATGTCTGCAATCTACTCATGTGTAGGAAGGTACGGTACGTGTACTGCTTTCCTCTGCATCATGTCTCTGAAAAATAATATTTTTCAGAGACATGATAGATCAACACTCCCTCTTTAGATAGAGAGGTATTCTTCACCAAGCCAGTTTGGTGAAGATGTCTGCAATCTGCTCATGTGTAGGAAGGTACGGCACGTGTACTGCTTTCCTCTGCATCATGTCTCTAAAAAATAATATTTTATCTCAACGTGTTTCTATCTATCATGAAACACGGGGTTCTTAAAGAGCTTCACACAGCTCTAGTTATCATCATAGCATCCATCTCATGATCAAGTAAATCTATCAGAAGCTTGTGAAGCCACACTGCTTCGCACACTCAATGCTATATACTCTGCTTCTGTGGTACTCAAGGCCACAGAGCTTTGTTTTCTGCTGCACCTAGTAAACCATGGTAAACCCCAAGGAAAAACAACAACCGGATGTGCTCTTCCGTTCCATTGTACTCTCTACTCAATCTGTATCGGCATATCCATGCAAACTCAAGTTCACACTGGAGGCATATCTCAGGCCATATCCAACTGTGCCTCGTATATATCTCAATACATGCTTTATTGCCATCTAGTGAGTCTGTCTCGGTTGACTCATGGATTGACTAAGCACGTTCCCTGCATAGCATATATCAGGTCTGGTGTTAACCAGATGTATCAATGATCCAATCAGTTGTCGGTAGTAGGTACACATGTGAATCAATCTCGTCTAAATCATCATCATTTATTTTTCGTCAAATCCATCACCATCGGTGTAGACATGGATTTCCATTATGTCATACTAAACTTCTTTAATATCTCCATTGTATATTTTCCTTGACTTAGGAAAAGTCTCATTGGTCCTTTGTCATACTTCTTGTCCCAAGAAGTAGTGCATCATACCCATATCCTTCATCTAGAAATCAGAAGTTGAGGCTTGCTTGTATCCAACAACAAGGCGTCCTGAATAAGTCATCAAAATCAGGCTCTCGTCACCAACAATGTAATAGTATAGGTTTGGATCAGCAACACTCTTGTTGAAACCCAAACTCATCAAGAATCCATCTATCTGATGTAGTTTCCAACTCATGAATGGTAGTACAGATGGGAGTGCATCGAGCTACTGGATCAATATGTCTCATCATAGTTCACTCCCTCTGCTTGTGAGAATCCTCTGACTACAAGTCTCGTTTTGTATTTCTCAACACTTCCATTAGCTGCATGTCTTTCTACCTCTTGCATAGTTTGCCAAGCCCAGATGGGCCTTTTATGGCCTGTTGCAAAGTCTCTGGGAATATCAACTAGAACAACTTGATCAACTAGGATCAATAACCGTCTCCCTCTGAACTGTTGAAGGGGAGAAGGTATTAGTCTTTTCCTTCTTCTCAAATAGTTTTGACTCCCTCTGAGTCAAGTGACTCCCTCTGAAGTCTTGAAGGAAAAACACCTTCCTTTGTTGTTAACCTGCCTGGAACAAGGAAACAAACTAAAGGAAACAAGACAAGAATATCTCCTAGAGGAGATTCATGAGTACATCTCTAGAATCAAAACAATTTAAGGGTTGTTGTCACTGTNTGCCTAATGTGGGTCCTAGTCAATTAATTTGTGAGATGCAAATTAAAAGGTGACTTTATGACTAAAGTGATGGTGAGTGAAGAGACACCAAATCTCAGCCACTCATCTAATCTAATCTCAACCGTTAGATTAGAAAACCCCTCACCTTCCCTCATGAGGTCGATTAGGGCAAGAGGGCGCACCCATTGTGGGTTGTTCATTTCATTTTTTCTTGTTGAGAGAGCAAGAGAGAGAGGTCAAGTTGAAGAAGAGGCAGCATTTGCAGAGCTGGGCGCACATCCCAAGGCAGCAAGCTAGCACGGATTTCAAGACAAGGTACAACAGTTAATGCAGACCGCACGGTACGGATTTCTAGAGGTTGTACAGCCAATTTTTATGCACAGAAATCGAGGGAGAGAGCAGAAGTATTTCTGAGAAGTTTGGCATTCATCCCAAGGCTGCCATACAGTCATTTAATGGCACAAAAATCGAGGCAACTGCTGTCATAAATTTCTGGGTGAAATTCCGTACAGTCCGTATAGTTTTGGCACGAATTTCGAGGGTCGTATAGCACGGTTTTCAAGGAGTTGTTCCTGCTGCATATTCCGTACAATCTTAGCAGAGTTTTGGCACGAATTTCGAGACAGTCCGTATAGCATTTATTGCTGGGACAGCCGTACAATTGTACGGATTTCTGGCACAGAAATCGAGGAGCTTTTTCCAAGACTGTTCAAAAGGATTTTTGCGAATGAAAGTCCAGATAAGTTTGTGTAAATTTCTGAAGATGAATATGTTGTAAAAGAAATTTCTCAAAAGCTCAATAATAATAAAAAGCCCTCTCTCACTGGTTTTCCCCTTGTGGGTTTTTCCAGGGTCGATGTTAGACCGAAAATTCTTGTGTCTATAATTTTCTGAGTTTTGCATACTGCTGATATTTTATTTCTGCACTTAAAACGATGTTCAGAATCCTCATGTTTCAGTTCTGATATTTATTTTCTGCTAAGTATTTAATTGCTGATACAAAACTGGGTTTGGGCATTTAACATTCGCTGAAAAATCAGCAAGACTGAAACTGGGTTGGGGTCTGAAATTTTAACAATCACAGCTACAACACCTACTTGTAATGTAGCATGATAATTAAAACAATCAAAACTGGAGTCTTCACTTCCAGTTTGTTGTTCTTCTGTATATACTGATATCCCTCTAAATCCATGATTGCACCAAGGGTTCCTTCCTCCTGCAAGTACCCTCATGACAATGATGCAAAAATAATATATACAAGTGCATACCTGAGAGTGTTCAGCAATGAAGATTATGCTTGCTTGTCAATGTCATGATGAGCAATGACATTCCTCGCTTGTTTGCCTTGTAGCCACCTGTACCATACAAGTCTCTGACGAAGTCTGCATTAACCTTTACTGTTGTAACTAATATGAGAGTATCACATAATAGCAATTTTGCCCTTCTGTTGATGATCCAACTTGCTATGACTGTTTTAGCTCATCAAGGTCATGTCCACTGTTGACATTCAACAAAATTCCAAACATACTGTTGCAACTATCCTTTGTAGCTCATGTTGCTACTCAAAACATTTTCAGCGTCAGTGATGTTTTCCCAATGTCAATTTATTTGAGCAATTGTAGTTAGTATCATAGGTTGCGAACAAAATGCTTAGACAAGAAGATCAACCAATTCTTCTGATGCAATTGTGACATATGTCTGATATGTGTGCCAATACTAGCCAATCTGACATATGTCTGTATTGTCTAGAAGATTGTCTGTTGAATCAGACTCGTCATTACTTGATTTAGTGATTGGATCGAGCTTGTTTTTAGCACCATAAATTATACATGTTTCTGGACCTGCATCATGCTTTGGGCGATCCAAAAATCTATATAAGATTTTGTCATTTTGAGACTCTCCATGATCAAATCCTAGTCACATTGAATGTAGTCAACGTTAGCCCTTTTACTGCCCTTCAATTTGCCCTTATAACTGCTTCAATTTTGCCCTTCATCACAGTTTCAGATCTTGTTGAACTTGAGCCTCATAATAGGGCCCTAAAACTGCCCTTTTCTCTGCTTCAAAAACTGCCCTAATGATTGACAAAGTTTGTTGAATTTTGGTTAACTTTGATGATGAACAATGGCTGAGTGTTAGGGTATTCTTTTGTCCCTTTAAACCCTCCTCTCTCAGCACACTCCTTTTCCCACAGTCCTCGGCCTGAGGTAATCCTTACACAGGACTTGTGGCAGCCTCAACATTCACTTCAGAAGGGTCCGACCTTTTTCTCATTACAGTGGCAGGGGTTTTAAGGTTGTTGTTGTATTTTCTGCGGCAACCTTTAGAGGCCTGCGGCAACCTTGTTTGGACAGCCGGCCCTCCTCCTAGGCTTCAGCCTCCTCTCCCATACACCTCGGCTATTGTTCAAGGGTTTCTCCTTTGCTGCGGTCTCCTTTAACCAGGGTTTGGCCTAGGCTAGTAGGCATGCGGCCAACTCTAAATAATTTTACCACAGAAATTTTCAAGGAGGGGTCCGACCCTCTTCTCTTCACACCTACAGCAAAGTTTTGGCAGACCTTACCTTCAAATTTAATGTGCAATGGTCTTCTTCGAGCCTGCTCTGATACCATGTAGAATTTTCAATGAGCTATGGCTCATGCATTCCTTTAAATTTTTTGTTTAACTTTTACTTGAACCATAACTACTGCAGTAAAGCAAGATCACAAGAAGAATAACCATGCACAAGAACACAAGAAGTATCCTGGGAAACCATTCTCAACAAGGGAAGAAAACCCAGCCAATCCTTTGCTATATTCTTCAAGAGAAAGACCTCCACACCATCACCAAACCTAGCACACAAGAGGGTGTTGTAATTCTCATAATTTCAGACCACAACTTCTGAAATCATCAGGTGACACAATGATAAGTGTGTTTCCTCAATGGGGATTCACCTTTATTTATACAAGACTTGTCACATCAAATGATAAGTCTATTGGCACAATAGGGCCGACCTCAATAACTCAAAATATAATTAATAATTACCATATTAATTATCTTTTATATTAATTATCTTTTACATTAATTATCTTTTACATTAAGGTGGGGCCGACCTGTACCCTTTACATAACAAATAGGGTTACAGCTAAGTCTGACTCTTGAAAAATATAGCAAGGGATCTCATACACCCACTAGTGCTCAGCCACTAGGGGCACATCCATCTGTGCTCAGCCACAAGGATGTCTCTCTATCTCACTGCGTCTCACAAGAGAACCACACTCACTAATGCTCGGCCACTAGGATCACGTTCACTTGTGCTCATCCACAGGCACGTCCAACTCAACAGATCTTCTTTCTCACTGCGTTACACAGGAGGGTCATCTGGAGTTCATCATCTCAACTCTTTGCTCAGAGGAGGCTAATACATTGTTTCATCTCTGTCTTAGAACAATGCAACTAGCTCATGGGATTTCACACGTTCACCTGTGTTCAGCCACAGGCACGTCCAACTCAGCAGATCTTCTTTCTCACTGCGTTACACAGGAGAATCATCTAGAGTTCATCTCAACTCTCTGTAAGGAGGAGGCCATCACAACATTCCATTTCTGTCTCAGATAGGAACCACACACCCAACTCAGGGGCTCTCTCTCAAGTTTGTGTCCTGGAGGATGTCTCACGCCGCTGTAATCATCAACATTATATACCTTCTTCCTTAATGAGAAAACATCTTGCATCATGCATTGTAGCTTCTAAAAAGTTCAAGATTTCAAAAAATGTTCGAACATATGGAACATTTAAAATTATTCATATTACTCAAAAATTTCAATAATCCTAGGAAAATACATAAACATAAACAAAATTAGTAATTCAAGAAAAAGACTTTGGATATTTTCCTCTCCAATCTCCATAATGGGCCTCTAGAATAGACTTCTTCATTTATGCTTTTAAATCATTTCTTAGGTTTTTCTTGCATTTTTTAAGGAAAGGTTCAGATATTCAACTTGGACCAATTCAAGGTCTTCCCAAACTTGGTAACTACTATGAAAATGAAATTGCATTTTATTGAAATAGGAGTGTGTAAAATGGTAGAGGGTAAATAGTGCATGGCCATAGATGCAGATGCATTAACAAAATGGAAAACTAAAGAGAGCACAGAAAGGCACTAATTGAGTGGGACCTATCAGATAAGCAAATACATCATTCAGATTGTGCAAAGACTTCTAAAGAAGTGTGGAGTCAATGAAAACGATATTTGGTGCAAAGGCCCAGAATTTCAAGGCGATGTTTAAGCAAAAAAAAATTTGTTTTAAATTTCAGAAGGAAAAATTGTGGCATTTCATGTCAAAAGTTTGAATTCCTTGATGCATCAATTGCTAGAATAAGAGCTAAACTTGATGAGGATAATTCCATGGCTGTACTATTAAAGAGAACGTTGTCAAGTTACTCTAATGTGGTTCTTAAACATGGGAAATAACTATCCCAAACATTGAATATGATACGAATAACTCTTCTTAAAGAGGAACAAAGGATGACAAGTTCTCAACAATCCACAAGTGACATTCAAGGTTCAAGCACTCTATGTAAGCAATAATGGTTTGAACAAGCAAGAAACCAATGGCAAAAGTAGCATGTTGAAAATATTTTTTATCATGGATAGTATTAGGGTCCTACCCTAACCTCCCTACTTTTGAGGTACTTAGGAGTTAATCAATTAATGTACAAGACCATATTTTTTTAATAAGGCCAATTAGATAGTCAGTGGGTAGTTACTTTATGTAAAAAGGTTGTCTTTGTCAAACAAGGCCCACTAGGTGCTTGGTACTTGTTACAACTAATATTGTATGAGGATCCATCTTGTGATTTTCATCACATTGATGGAGATTTGCTGCTGGTATTCTTGGAGCATTGGACCGACTTGGGGGATTCATCTTCATGGAGCCCCTTCTCTTGATTGCATTTGATCACTTGATGGAGATTTTTGGTTGGGGGAGTCTTGTTAAATTATGGTAGCTCGAATAGGTGCTTCTGCATTGGCTCAGAGTCGAAGCATGCAGAAGTCGTCCAACAACTTTCTCAGGCTTACTTTATTTTTATAAAGTGACTTTTACAAAAAGCACATTAATTAATTATTAATTAATGTTGGCTTAACTAAAGTTCATAAAGTAAATTTAAGTGAACTTTAGATTATATCGTGACCGTTGATCTCAATCGATCTCGTCTGTAGATCGGGGTGAAGATTACGAGGTTGGAGATATTTTTATAAAAGAAGCCTACAGGAAGGAAATCGACCCACATAGTGACAGGTGAGACTTGGTGATCTAAAGAGAAGAAAATTTGAGGAGAGAAATTGCAGGACAGCAAGAGGAAAGCGCATGCATCCCAAGCCAAGGAGGGCACGGTTCCCAAGGCATCTGTACAGCAGCACGTGTTGCTGGCTGCACATTTTCCAAGGCAGCACACAGCAATTAATGCAAGCCGTACAGGCCGTACAGCAGCTGGAAAGTGTTGGCACCATTCCCAAGGCACCGTACAGGTTCATTTAATGCTGTAAAATTTCTACTGTAATTTCAGAATTCTCTGTGGGCTTGAAAATCAAGAAAATCTCTCATTTGCTGGTTTTCCCTTAGGGGGTTGTCCAGGGGAATTTACCCAAAAATTACTGTGTCAAATTGTGTGATTGGTTTCCTATTTCCATTGTGCATTTACTGTTATTAAGCTCAGTGCATTTCTGTTCATAAAAATCAGATCTGGAATTTTATTGTTTTTCGTGCATGCATGCATCTGAAATTTATTTTTTATTGGAATTAAAGATCAGATCTGAGCTTAAGAAAATTAACATGGTATCAGAACTTCGTCTCTAAAAGAAAACCAAAGACTTTGGCACAGGGATCTGTAGAGATTTGCAGGCTTATTTTCACCAGGAGGTTGTGGACTCAATGTATCAGTCAGACAAAGAAGATGGCTATTGGTTTGATATTTGAGGACCGTTTGGAGGGGGCATCAAACTTCAGCCCCTGGAAAGAAAGAATTGCATTGTTGTGAGAGGAAAATGAGCTCTACGATATTGTTGAGAAAACCCAGACTATTCCTACCGATGCAGTGCTTCTGGCTGCTTACAACAAGAAGAATGTGAAGGCCAGAATAATCATCTTGGATGTTGTGAAGGATCACATCATTCCCCATGTGACCGGAAAGAAGAATGCCTACGAGATGTGAGAACCCTTAACGAAGCTTTATCAAAGTGGCAACCAAAACAGGAAAATGGTGTTAAGAGAGAAGCTTCACAGCATGACAATGTCCAGATCTGATACAGTTACATCCTATCTCACTAAAATCACTCAGATCCGTGATGAGTTGGCTGATGTTGGGGAAAAGGTTGAGGATCAAGAATTGGTTAGAACAGTCTTGAAAGGTTTTTGTAAACCATAGGATGCATTCATCCGTGGAATTGTTGCTAGAAAAAATCTTCCCAACTAGGAAAGATTATGGGATGATTTCATGCAGGAGGAGATGAGATTGGGATCTAACCATGCAGGACAACAGCAGGGTGATGATGAGAAGAATGTTGTGCTTACAGATAAAGGCAAAGGCAGGGCCAAGAAAAGCTCCAATGGTGGGGCTACCTCAAAGGGTGAGAAGAAGAGAAACATGACCAAATTAAAATGTTTTGCACGTCACAAAACAGGGCACTATGCTAGTTAGTGTCCAAATAAGAAGATGAAAGGGAAGCCACAGGTTGCAGCTTCAGCAGAGGTGGATGAGTTTTCCACTAAGTTTAAGAAAGAGTTCTCATTAGTGGCATGCTTATCTTCGACTTCGGTATCCACCAGCGTGTGGTACATTGATAGTGGTGCTTCCAATCATATGATGGGAGTACAAGACTACTTCACAAATCTATCAGAGGGTGATTTAGATTTTGATATCGAGCTTGGCGATGACTCCACGGTCAAAGCAGTTGGCCAAGGAACAGTCTCGTTTCAGAGGGAGTCTCAACAGCCGATGAGAGTGAAGAAGGTGTTGTATGTTCCAGGGTTGGAAAAGAACCTGATCTCAATTTCAGCCATAGAGGATAGTGGGTATGAGATTATTTTCCAAGATGGAAAGGTATTCATTCCACTGTTGCAGGAAGTACCCCCCC
>JASDQU010214983.1:6163-18346 GCA_032191745.1 Picea mariana
AGGAAAGAGCACGAGGCCTTGCTTAAGCAACACCGGAGTGAGCCTCTTTCCCCTGGGGTTTTGATTCTAGGGCCCTGCCATTGCAGCACTCTAGAACCCTTCCCTCTTGTCCTTAGCCTTTATTCCTTCAACTTTGCGTCCTCTTCTTAATTGACTCCAACTACCCCTAGGCACTGATCTTAGAGCCACAACATTGAAGTGATAGTGCTCAAACAAACTCTCAAAACTTTTAATTTTGAAACCCTAACTAACTAGCTAACCCTAACTAGGTTGACGTCACACTTGGTTATCCCATCTTGACGCAGCACCTTTTGATGATAAGCAATTAGATGATGATTGATAGCATTTATTGAGTAAAAGATTGATTAGATACATTGTTGCTACATCATCTCAATAGTTATTTATGAATTGATATTTTCCATTTGCTATATTGACAAAACGTTGATCTCATTGATATATGTTGCTTTAAATTTCTTACATATTAGTGTCAGATAGTTGCATGAAGTACTCACCCACTGAATTATAGCCTGCATATATTATTTGCTATTGTCTTGTTCCGGGCAAGTGTTCTCATTTGGGCATACACTTCTTTATTGGTTGATTAGCCGGACTATCTGACCTTGGTGGTAACCTGTGAGGAGGAACTTTTGCCTTGACCTTTATACTTCAGCCTCTTCAAAACCCCAGGCTACCGGGGATGTCTCCCCTGGGTTAACCTCCCTAAATAAAAAGAACCTCCCCATTGAGGTGACATTGGGTGGGGAAGGTTCCTGTTACGCCAGTTTGACCTCTATCCTTTAGCCTTTTGACCTAGCTACAAACTGTGCGATAACATTTTGGCGCCGTTGCCGTGGAACACTGAGTCAATTCTCCTCAAACGACAAATCTTTTCGGTAAGCCTTGCCTCAAAGACCTTTTCTTACAAGCTTACCTGGCGACTCCACTAGGGTGTTTTTCCCCTTTTCTTTGATATTTTCAAGTAAATTATCTGGCGACTCCACAAATGACAACCTGTAGTGGGAAACAATACTCAAATCCCTCTACTGTGGCCACTGTCACTCTAACAAGCTCTGCGCCCCCAATTAATCTTGATCCTCACAAATGGTCTTACTCAAAGAGTTTCAACTGTTTCGCCTTTAGTAACATCCAAGGAGGGCTGCATGACTAACCCGAGGATGCAAATTCTTGGCTACCACTTTTTTCAAGAAAAGGTATCCCGAGAAACTCACATTGGACCCAGTTCTGTGATAATTTTGATTTTCATTTGGATGGTCAGGAACACCCTGACGTCTGCATGAGGCTTTTTGCAAGTTCCCTTGTAGGGGATGCTAAAGTTTGGATCCATGGGTGCCCTAAAGGAAGCATAAAAAACCCTGAAGAACTACAAAAAGCCTTTAAAATAAGGTGGTGTGATAGTGAGCATTCACAGGACACCTTTTCCCAATACCTGAGCATTTGCAAAGGACCCTGTGAGAGTGTCAGAGATTTCAGTGACAGGTTCTACCTTCTCCTTAAAAGGGTCCGGTCAAAGGTGGCCTCGGAGCAAGCCGTCATTGATCATTTCTTGTCCTCCCTGGAAGGAACCTTACAATTCAACGTCAAGCAGCGGTCACCAACAACTTTAGAGGAAGCACAAGACCTAGCCTTTCAGATTGAAAGGAACCTTGATTTTGAAGATTACATTCATCAAAATTGTGAACTATGCGATCCGGGTAATGATATTGTTACGCAGCCTGAACTTCCAAAGATCCTCCAGATCGAACTTGCCCCCACCAAGAGAAAATGGAGCCTTTCACATGAAAGTGTCATCCCTTCCAAAGAACCCCCTTTGAAAAAGACCCATCCTGAGGATGAAGTTGAAGTTGTCCTACCTGAAAACGTTGAGTAGTATCCTTCAGAAGATTTCTCTCTTTTTATCCACCAAGTGGGGCACCCTATTTCCAAAGTTCGTGAGCTCACACCTTTCTATGTCACTCTCCAAGTCAAAGACTCTCTCCTCCACAACTGTCTCTTGCACCCAAGTGCCACAACCAACATGATGACAACGGAAGTTATGTGTCAATTAGGTCTGACCCCCTCACAAACAAATACCGGAGATGACTTTGTAAGAGGGATTATTAACAACCTCGAGGTGGCCTTTAGCTCATGCCCCAGTGCTCCTTTCTTGATAAATGCAGTCGTCATCAATGCTATAAATAATTTGGGGGTTATTCTTCACAAAGATCTCATAGAGCATTTGAATGGAAGTATTCATGAACAACAGTACAAAGCAACCATCCCTCATCCTGAAGGGGGCTTCTTTACCATCTACAATGAGCCTCTCGTTGGCTCCCCGGTTGAAACCTCAAATGAGCCAAGTGACCAACTTTTATGCATCAATAGTGGCCTTAATAATTGGTTCATCCAAGAAGGAAAGTTAGATATGGATACCGTTCAAGAGACCGAAGGAATCTGGACCATAGAATTCGATGGATCACACTCATGCTCTGGATCAGGCGCTGGAGTAGTTTTAACAGCCCCTTCGGGTGAAGTCTTTTACCATTCATATAGGTTGGAATTTCGTTGCACCAACAATGTCGCCGAGTATGAAGCCTTGATTCTAGGTCTCAATTTAGCAATTGACAAAGGTGTTACAATCTTGGAAGTAAAGGGGGACTCAGACCTCATTGTGTCGCAAGTTTTGATGATATTTGCCACTAAAAATAAAAAGTTGAAAAAGTATCGAGATGTGGCTCAAACCCTTTCAAAATCCTTCAGAAAAGTGTCAATCGAAGCCGTTCCTCGAGAAGAAAACCACGTGGGTGATGCTCTGGCCGTCTCTGCTTCTACTTTACAGCCATGTGAAGGATCTTTTCACAACCTATGCAAGATGGAGGTTCTTTTTAGGCCTTCTGTTCCCGACAATTTGGAACATTGGCAGGTATTCGAGGACGATGATCAAATTATCAGATTCATGGAGAACAACAAAGAGTTTACCGATTCGCGAGTTGCTTTCTTGGCCGATTCTATGGATCTAGAAGTCATTAACTTGCAAAGCAATACCTTGCCAAAGGGTTGTATTCCCCTAGAAAACCTTTTTGACAGGCATGATATTTTTAAGGGAAAGAGAACCAACAAGCAAGCTAAAGAAGCCCTAGAATTCAATATCGGTACAGAGATGGACCCAAGGATGGTCAAAATAGGAAAAGGCACCACCGAGAAGGAAAGAACGGAAATATTAGTGCTCATTAGAGAATTCAGAGATACTTTTGCTTGGAACTATGATGATTTGAAAGCCTACAGGGGGGATGTCATCCAACACGCCATACCTTTGGTAGAAGGGGCCAAACCATTCCGACAAAAGCTAAGGCAAATCAACACAAAGCTTGCAAGCCAAATACAAAAGGAGCTCCAAAAAATGGTCGATGTTGGTATCATAGCCCCTATCAGGTATTCTTCTTGGATGTCAAACTTGGTAGTTGTTCGGAAGAAATATGGTGATATCCGCCTGTGTGTTGATTTCTGTAACCTCAACCAATTGTCATTAAAGGATAATTATCCCCTCTCAAACATGGAACATTTGCTTCAGCAGGTCACAGGGGCAAGGATGATGTCTATGCTAGATGGGTTCTCAGGGTACAACCAAGTCTTGCTCAAAAGGGAAGCCCAACTCAAAACTGCATTCACTACACCTTGGGGAACTTTTATGTACTTAAGGATGTCGTTTGGTCTTATGAACGCTGGTGCCACTTTTCAGAGAGCAATGGACTTTGCCTTCAGAGACCTCATACAAAAGATCATAGAAATTTACCAAGATGACCTTACAGTTGTGTCCAAGGATAGGAAAGACCATCTCTCTCACCTTAGGATTGTTTTTGAGCGATGCATAAAGTATGGTATCTCACTGAATCCCAAGAAATATGTCTTTGGGATTGACGAAGGGAAACTGTTAGGACGCGTGGCCTCACAAGGAGGAGTCTCCATTGATCCTGAGAGAGTCCAGTCAATAAAGGATGTTCGACCTCCGACCAACAAGAAAGCTTTGCAATCTTTTCTCGGAAAAATCAACTTCATCCGTAGATTTGTACCAAATTTTGCCGAAAGGATAAAACCTTTGAGCGCTTTGCTAAAAAAGGATGTTGCTTTCAGATGGGGAGATGAGACCAACAAATCCTTTGAAGACATCAAGAATGCTATATCCCAAGCCCCCGTCTTGATTAGTCCTGATTTCTCGTGGGATTACATAATATTCTCGTTTGCGTCCCCGGATACTATTGCAGGTGTCCTGATGCAAAAAGATGTTGATAACTATGAACACCCCGTGGCTTTTATGAGCAAAGTCTTGAGAGACTCAGAGTTAAACTACTCCATCACAGAGAAACAAGCCTATGCCTTGGTCAAGTCCCTCAAACACTTCAGGAACTACATTGGTTACAATAAAATCAAGGCTTATGTCCCATACCCAGCTGTGAAGGACGTTTTATCGCAACAAGACTGCATGGGTACTTGAGGGAAGTGGGTTTCCAAAATCCAGGAGTATGACTTAGAAATAAAACCCACCAAAATAATAAAGGGACAAGGCTTAGCCCAAATGCTAACTGAAAGCAACCAAGAAGCTATACAGATGGGTAAGAGTGAGCAAGTAAATGTAATGATCAGTGAACTAGAACATGATGAGTGGTATTCCGATATCATTTATTATCTAAAGAACTTGTCTTGCCCTGATCACTTAGTGGACTACAAGAGGAGGGCTTTGAGATTGAGAGCTATGAAATACTGCTTGACTGAAGACAGACTTGGCTGGAAAAACCCTGATGGTGTTATACTTCGATGTGTGAACAAGGAAGAGGCAAGGAAGATATTGGAAGAATTGCACTCTGGGCATTGTGGTGGACATTTTGTTGCTCGTACTACTGCCCGTAAGATTTTGAGGACCGGTTATTATTGGCCAACGCTTTTTTTAGACACTTACCAGCATGTTCGATCTTGCCAACCTTGCCAGTACTTCTCCGGCAAACCAAAACTCCCAGCACAACCCTTAAAGCCTGTGGTGGTAAAGGCACCCTTTCAACAATAGGGTTTGGATTTTATTGGAGAATTTAAAGACAATTCAAGTAATGGCTACCGGTGGATCCTAACAGCTACAGACTATTTCACTAGATGGGTCGAATGTATTCCCACCAAGAAGACCACCAAGGAAGCAGTCATGAACTTTTTGGAAGACCGAATCATAACTACGTTCGGTGCCCCTTCCAAGATCACTACAGATAATGCCAAAGCTTTCAGCTCTTATGCCCTGGTGGAATTTTGTTTCAAATATGGCATTACCCTATCCCATTCCTCCAACTACTACCCACAAGGAAACGGATTAGCAGAATCAACCAATAAGAACCTCATGAATATTCTGAAGAAGGTTGTCGGAGAGAATAAAAGGTCATGGGATAGCAAAATAAAATACGCAGTATGGGCAAACCGAATAACAACCAAAACTTTCACAGGAAAAACTCCTTTTGAGTTGGTATATGGGCTTGAAGCAAAGCTTCCTGTGAACTTCCAGATCCCTATCCTTCGTTTTGCTCAACAATACACCATAGATGCAGAAGCAATCCAAGGAAGGATCAATCAGCTGATAGAGCTAGATGAGACAAGGAGAAGTTCCTTCGGTCAAATGACAAGAAATCAAGAAAAGATAAAGAACACCTTTGATCATAAAGCCAAGGAAAGAAACTTCGCCAGAGGAGATCTTGTACTACTATGGGATAAGAGAAAGGAAAAACATGGTATGCACAAAAAATTAGACAGTCTATGGGGAGGCCCTTATAAAAGCATGAGTTGTGCAGGTACGAATTCTTTCAACTTAGAGACCATGGAAGGAGAAATCATGAAGCTGCCCGTAAACGCTTTACATATCAAGCGTTACTACCCCCCAGAGACCTGACTCCACAGGTAAGTATAGGTAGGTAGGCATTTTTCGTGTATTATACCATTTGCATTTCATGATAGTTTGCTTCCTCACCTGCATATTGATTGTTTTATTTTAGTCATGTACATATATATATTTTGGGGTGGCAATACCACCCCACCTTTAATACTGATGCCCTTTTCGAGTTTGAGCAGGTCTGCAGGTTATGCCAGAGATGTTGAGGCTCTCATGCGCTCTACGGTGAGCACATGTCCCCGAGTTGGAGCCAGATGTTATCCCCGATTTCTAGGGATAACTAAGAGATCATGTCTCGAGGCCCACAGGTCCTAGACATGGAGTACCGAGAGCAGGATTGACTTGAGCATAGCCCTGGAGGGCCCATCCTTCTCTTCTTTCATCAGACTTGTCTTGTCAGCAGCAGCAGCATCCATCACCATCGGCCTGGTCTTGTATCGGAGAAGATTCTTGCTCCATGAGGTAATTGGTCAAGGTATCATGGTATGTGTCATTTTTTATCATTATAACCTTTAGATATATGCATCAAATTCCTTTTATTTCTGACGACTGCCTGGATCTTACATTAACCCACTTGACCAAGGTTGGGGGGATTGATGGGGTGCCCTAGCAAGCCTGTATCCATAGGTTTTGGTTTGCCGCAGGGGGGATTTCTGAAGAGCCATCGTCCGCTCCCATCATATCATCACTTTTACATCTTGTCTCCCACTCATCTGCCCCATTCCCTTAGTCCGAGCATTAAGATGATCTGTTTCTGGGGTTGCACCTTATCTCGTGGGAAGAAGGGGCTAAAGGCCCAGAAGGTAAAAGCAGCTGGTAAAAGATAAAAGCCATAAAATGAAACCTAGAGATACCTCACCCAGGGATCCCCGAGAAGACAATAAAAAGCCTCTCAGCATGAAACAAGAGGGACCCGAAGAAAAATAAAAGACAAGACCTAGCCAAGAGGATAGGGGGTCTAATCACGAGCCAGCCTATTATGTTCATGGGTACCTAACAGAATGACATTGCCACTATCTGGTTACCACGCCAGGGCAGTGACCTTTGGTTGCATGGAGAAGGGAAAGAGGGTCTCATCACGAGCCAACCTTATCATCTCTGTGAAAGTGCTTGTGGGTAACACTGTCAGCTCTGGTCACCATGCCAAGGCAGTGTCCTCTAGTTAGACCTTGAAATAAAAAGAAAAAAGCAATAAAGAAAAGAAAGAACAAGGCAATAAAGGGCTTGGAAAGAATTGCATCCATGATGGGTACAGCTCACCTTCTACAATGGCACCCACAAGTAATATCATGCATCCTTGTCTTTCACTCTACTCGTATGTCTGGACATCCCTTGACCACATCACCTCGTTTTACATGGCTTGGATGATACCCTCTAGAGACTTTCCTTTTCTTATGGATACTGGCCCAATAGGGTATTTTGTCTTTTTCTTCGACTTTGTATTGTAGGTCTTTTAATATCTTTGAGCTATTGAATGATATATCAGGGTTTTTATGCATATGTTTGATAACATTAATGATGAAACGTGATTAACATTGCTATGATCCCTGTGACTAATAAGCCCATGGAGGGCGAAGTTTTTGATGTGCAAGACCATGCCCGATGGACAGGTACCAAGTGAACCGGTACACATGGGGAGATGATTAGTTCGGACCTCCATGGGGCTGAAGAGCCCATCAGATGGCAGTTGGGACCCCATCAGGGGCAGAGACAGGACAGTGATTGGTCGAGCCTTTGCACATGAGAAGAAGAAGGACGTTCCATCCAGGACACTTTGGCTAAGCCCAGCCCAGGGGGGTTAACCCATTTCAGATGGAACGTTTTCCCTTTGATGGCCAGAACGTCACCCAGGAGCCATTGACGTCATCTTGAGCGTGTGGCAGTTTGACAAGACAGTTGGCACGTGTTGTAGCTTGGAGAAACCCAAGGAGGGCTAACGTCTGACTTCTGGATGTTGCACTAGCCCCAAAAGGGCCTAACATCTCCCTCAGGACGGCTTGACGTCTCATCTTTTGCTCATTTAGGGTTTTAGAAAACTTTTAATGTGAAAATAGTATGATTTTTGGTTTGTAGCCTTGTTGGCTATTTTAATGACCTAATTTTAATTATAGGTCATGATACACTAAATATTGAGGATGTTTTTCCCTCATTTGGACATAACACACAACTCACTCTCTTGTGAGGTCTGATTTTTGCGCCCTACTTGGGTATTTGGTCTTTTAACTGAGGTGCACTTGTTGATGGAAGGATTTTCTTGGCATGTTTGGCATTTCTCTTGAAGGAAGGTTTACAACTAGGGTTTGCATATGCTTTTCGTCATGATATGTAAGTGTTTTTCTTGCAAAACTTCTTAATTGAATGGTTGTAGGTTTATATTATTGCATTTAATTATAAATTTGTTGATTTTAAAACCCTAGGTGACAAGCACACAAGTAGGTCCTTGTTTCATGTCCCCTTAGAGAGAAATATTTAGCCTTTAAAGAAGGAAGAAAGAGCCTAGCCTTTGCTACACTCTTTTCACTTTTTCCCTTTGTGCTAGCTGTAATTTTTAAAGGTTAAGAAGGAGGTGACGTCCCAGGCCTAGGTTATCTACACCTAGGGTCGTCCATCTTCTAGGGTTTGGTGATAGAACCTTGCCATTGCAACACTCTCCCTCACCTCATCCTCTTGTTTTAACTCATCTTTTATGCTAGCCGTTTTGCTAAGTTTGACCTAAGGAAGGAGGAAAGAGCACGAGGCCTTGCTTAAGCAACACCGGAGTGAGCCTCTTTCCCCTGGGGTTTTGATTCTAGGGCCCTGCCATTGCAGCACTCTAGAACCCTTCCCTCTTGTCCTTAGCCTTTATTCCTTCAACTTTGCGTCCTCTTCTTAATTGACTCCAACTACCCCTAGGCACTAATCTTAGAGCCACAACATTGAAGTGATAGTGCTCAAACAAACTCTCAAAACTTTTAATTTTGAAACCCTAACTAACTAGCTAACCCTAACTAGGCTGACATCACACTTGGTTATCCCATCTTGACACGGCACCTTTTGATGATAAGACATTAGATGATGATTGATAGCATTTATTGAGTAAAAGATTGATTAGATACATTGTTGCTACATCATCTCAATAGTTATTGATGAATTGATATTTTCCATTTGCTATATTGACAAAACGTTGATCTCATTGATATTTGTTGCTTTAAATTGCTTACATATTAGTGTCAGATTGTTGCATGAACTACTAACCCACTGAATTATAGCCTGCATATATTATTTGCTATTGTCTTGTTCCGGGCAGGTGTTCTCATTTGGGCATACACTTCTTTATTGGCTGATTAGTCGGACTATCTGACCTTGGTGGTAACCTGTGAGGAGGAACTTTTGCCTTGACCTTTATACTTCAGCCTCTTCAAAACCCCGGGTTGTCGGGGACGTCTCCCTTGGGTTAACCTCCCTAAATAGAAACAACCTCCCCATTGAGGTGACATTGGGTGGGGAAGGTTCCTGTTACGCCAGTTTGACCTCTATCCTTTAGCCTTTTGACCTAGCTACAAACTGTGTGATAACAGGTCCGAACTAATCATCTCCCCATGTGTACCGGTCCAAATGGTACGTGTCCGTCGAGCATGGTCCTGCACATCAAAAACTTCGCCCTCCATGGGCTCATTAGTCACAGGGATCATAGCAATGTTAATCACATTTCATCATTAATATTATGAAACATATGCATAAAAACCCTGATATATCATCCAATAGCTCAAAGACATTACAAAGAACTACAATACAAGGTTGAAGAAAAGGACAAGACACCCTATTGGGCTAGTATCCATAAGGAAAGGAAAGTCTCCAAGGGGTTTCATCCAAGCCATGTAAAATGAGGTGGTGCGGATAAGAGATGTCCAAACATACGGCTAGAGTGAGAGCCAGGGATGCATGATATTACCTGTGGGTGCCTTTGTAGAAGGCGAGTTGTACCCGTCATGGATGCACTTTTTTCCAAGCCCTTTCTTGCCTTTATTCCTTTCTTTTCTTTATTTGCTTTTTCTTTTTTTATTTCAAGGACTAACTAGAGGACACTGGCTTGGCGTGGTGACCAGAGCTGACAGTGTTACCCACAAGCACTTTCACAGAGATGATAAGGCTGGCTTGTGATGAGACCCCCTTTCCCTTGGCCATACAACCAAAGGTCACTACCCTGGCGTGGTAACCAGATAGTGGCAATGTCATGCTGTTAGGTATCCATGAACATAATAGGTTGGCTCGTGATGAGACCCCCTATCCTCTTGGCTAGGTCTTGTTTTTTGTTATTTTTCTCTGGGTCCCTCTTGTTTCTTGCTGAGAGGCTTTGTATTGCCTTCTTGGGGATCCCTGGGCGAGGCATCTCGAGGTTTCAATTTTAGGCTCTTATCTTTTACCAGTTGCTTTTACCTTCTGGGCCTTTAGCCCCTTCTTCCCACGCGATAAGGTGCAACCCCACAAACAGATCATCCTAATGCCCGAACAAGGGGAATGGGACAGATGAGCGAAAGATAAGATGAAAAAGTGACGGTATGATGGCAGTGGACGATGGCTCTTCAGAAATCCCCCCGGTGGCAAACCAAAACCTATGGGTAAAGGCTTGCTAGGACACCCTGTCAATCCCCCCAATCACGGTCAAGTGGGTTAATGTAAGATCCAAGCAGTCGTCAGAGATAAAAAGATTAAGATGCATATATCCAAAGGTTATAATGATCAAAAGTGACACATACCATGATACCTGAACCAATTACCTCATGGAGCAAGAGCCTTCTCCGATACAAGACCAGGCCGATGGTGATGGGTGCTACTGCTGTTGACAAGACGAATCGGATGAAAGAAGAAAAGGATTGGCCTTCTAGAGCGATGCTCAAGTCAATCCTGCTCTCGGTACTCCATGTCTAGGACCTGTGGGCCTCGAGACATGATCTCCTAGTTATCCCTAGAAATCGGGGATAACAAGTCCTGGTGAAAAACTATGAGAGTTTTATCTCTTATTTATACAATATCAATGACCTTTAATTATCTTTTAGGTCATAAAAGGCCGACATGGCCAATTTACATAAAAAAATCTAGTTTTTACATAAAATCAATAATTAAAACCCTAATTTCACTTTAGAGATGGCGTCATGCCCTTCTAGGGTGACGTTAGACCCCCAACATGGAATGCTAGGCCTCAAATGCTGCCACACGTGCCAACTAGCACCAAACCGTCATCATAAATGCCAAACCCTAACAGGATGACGTCCAGGGTCAACATGATGACGTCAGGGGCCAATGTCATGGTGGAAGGGTAAGACCCCCCTGGGTCTAGGCCTGCGAAAGTGTCTCGGGGGAAACGTCCTTCTTCCTTCCTGGTGCCATCCTCTGGTGTCCCTCTGCCCCTGGTTGGGGTCACAGCATCCATTTGTTGGGCTTTCAGCCCTATGGAGGTCCGATCTAATCATCTTTCCCATATGTACCTGTCCACCGAGCATGGTCTTGCAGCAACAACAAGTACGCCCTCCATGGGCTCATAAGTCACAAGGATCATAACAATGTCAATCACATCCAATAATCAAATTACCCAAACATGTGCATCAAACCCCCCTTTACCCAGACAAATGCTCAAAGAATTTATGCAGTTTAACAAGTCGGGTTTGGAGAGGGTCTCAGGATGTCCAATTGGGCTAATCCTCCTCAAGTTTGGGGTGTTTCCCAGGTGAAGTCAAATCTAGGTCATATAAGTGTATGAAATGATGCGGGGGGAACGTTTGGGCAAAGGGTGCAGTGATAACAAGGAAATGTAGGTCTTGCCAGTGGGTGCCTCTGTAAAGGGCGAGTTGCACCTTGTCATGGATGCCATTGTTTCCTAGCCCATTCGATGCCTTTTATTCTTTGTCTTATTGCTTGTTCTTTTCAAGAGAACAGTTAGGGGACATTGTCTTGGCGTGGTGACCAGTGGTGACAGCGTTACCCACAACCACTTCACGAAAATGAGAAGGTTGGCTCGTGATGAGGCCCCCTTTCTCTTGGTTATGCCACCAAGAGCCACTACCCTAGTTTGGTGACCAGATAGATGGTAGTGTCATACCGCTACATGCCCATGGACCTAATAGGTCGGCTCATGATGAGACCTCCCATCCACCAACTGGACCTTGAGTTTTATTTTATCTTACGAGTCGTCCCTGTTATCCCCGATATCTAGGGATAACTAGGAGATCATGTCTCGAGGCCCACATGGTCCTAGACATGGAGTACCGAGAGCAGGAGCGACTTGAGTA
>JASDQU010214984.1:0-18347 GCA_032191745.1 Picea mariana
AATGAACACAATTTCTGACTCAGTTTAAAAAAAAGATTCAAATGTAATCTACTGAAATGTCAAATATTTGAAAAAAGGAACCTCCCAGTGATCCTTGATAGTTATGGAAGCTAAATTGTAATAGTATGGAATTAATATAATGCCTCATTTGAAAAATTCAATCTATCAGAGCCCAGGATATGATTATTACTTGGTGGAACAAGTAATACATTAGATGTATTGCAGATTTTCTACAACCGTATTCCCTTATATATAGTTTTGAATGTAGAAATTTCAAGTTGTCATCAAAGAATGACAAAACGATAGATAAATATTTCTCAATTTTCATCATCCAGTTTAATGGATTCATCCATTGGAATATTCTTTTATAACATAGCATCTTTGAAGTTGTCGATTTTTCAATTTCATACAATGCCTCATGATGAGAATTTAAACAATTCTAGCATAAGATATTTCTAATTTGCTACATGAGAATTAGATTCGATTTGATGGTGGCATTGGGGGGTGAGGGTAGAGTTGGGCACAAAAGTCATGAATGGGCAAAATGCCTTTCAAATTGTCCATTCAGGCCTTTGTCTAACAAGGATCATCTCCATCTCTATTGAAAGGTCATATAATGCATTATGACAACCTACTGCAAGTCATAGCCACATGCAACAGGGCAATCCCTGGTGTTTGATGCCCGGGATTTAGCACAATTTTAAAATGTGTGCAGTAAATTATTTAATCGAGGCCAATTTGATGGCACAAAAGGGGACACATTTGCCCCTCCCGCCCAAAAGCTCAAACATTAGTAGCCTTGGGAGAGACAAAGTTGCCCCTCCCTCCCAAAAGCTCAGACATTAGTAGCCTCAAGAAGATTTTGCAAACAAATAGTTTCTGCCTAGTTGAAGAGCATATTGCTTTTTACTAAAGAATCACATTCTTGGCCTGAAAGAGTAGGTCCTCTATTACATCCCTATATTATGGTCTTGCCTCCTGACCCTTATTCATATCATCATCTCCATTGCTCTCCTAGTAATACAACTTCTTCCCTCCTCTTCTCTTACTCTTCTACTTAAGGTTCTCTCTTTAGGATCAAGAACACCCACTCTCTTACATACGTCGACCTAGAGGGGTAGTATAGGCATATCTAACCCTAATCTCTATTGAGATTTGGGTACCTTGAAAAGTGGTCCCCTTGTGTTTGTGTGTCTCTAAACACAAAGGGAGAGACTATTACCCTTATTACTTTACTTTATGTTCCAATTTCATGTTGACTTGAGAGATTTAAATCAAAAGTGAAATATGTCATTTAAGGCAAAAGTGACATTTAATTCACTTTGTGGGTGAGTTAAAAGGACATGAGGCAAACTAAGGAAACTTGGGAAAGTGGGTTTTCCAAGTGAGATTTTTGGATTAAATCTCACCCATTGATTAGACATTGCAAGATTGAATCTAGGCCATTGGTCTTTTAGGGTTTGGCCAAAAAGAGGCTAAAGGAGGGAAAAGGGTAAGGACAGGCTCACTTGTCACTTGAGAGAGTTGAGTGAAGAGAGGAGGAGAAGAAAAACACTTGGGCACATTTCTTGAGGAGGAGAGGGTGCATGAGGTCAAGAGTTTGAAGGAGAAGCCATTGTTGAGTGTGCAAGCTTCCTTGAAGAGTCATTAATGGAGGTTGGGTGCTATTTTGAGTAGGGGTGCATTCTTAAGTAAGCAAGGGGGGAAGCTTGTGGAGAGGCGCATCCAAAGGGAGGAGGTGCATCAAGCTTGTGAGAGGGCACACCTTGAGGAGGAGACTCACTTACTAGAGGAGAGGTGCACTGTAGAGCATGGAGGGCACAAGGGTAAGTGAGGCCGCACACTTGTGTGGATTTTTTACGAGAGGAGGGGCGCACTAGAGCTTAGTGCACACTAAGCCAAGGAGGGAGGCACTCTTGTGTAGAGGGCGCAAGAAAGGCAAAGGCAAGGTTCAAGTCAAAGGCAAGAGGCAAGGAAGAGGGATAAAAGCTTAGAAAGAGAAGAAGGGTGCACCAAGGCACAGGGCGCCTTACTTCAAAGGGCTAGCAGGCACATCTTCAAGGGACTCCAAAGCATCCAAGTACGGTTGCTATTGTACCAGGTTCACTTGTATATGTTTTCCTTGTTGTAACTTTTGCTTTGAGATCTTCTATATTCATCTATCTCCAAACTGGTTTTCCGCAAGGGGATTTTATCCAGGATCATGTTGAACAAAAATACTTGTGTCCAAATTTCATGCATGCTTAGAGTTTAGATCAGCAGTAGGAGCTTGTTAAGATCCTAGAGGAGTGCTATATGTTTTTGAGGTTTGCATGTACTAAGATTGGGTTACTAAAACTACTTGCAAGGGCACCTTCAAAGAGCATATATCCATAAGTTGAGGGCAGACTTCTTGGCAGATTTGAACAGGCATGTTTGTTGTCCTTAAACAGCAGCACGGACAGATTTGGTTGACTAAACTTAGAGCCCAACAAGAGGTCAAAGACAGGCCTGTTGGGCAGCCCTCATAGTTCCTCAAAAATCTACAATCTCTTCTTCTATATATAGGGTAAGGAGACTCGTTGATAATTGTCGCATGTAAAGTTCAATTACAAGAGACTCACTGATGATTGTCTCGTGGAAAGATCTATTGTAACTGAAACGTTTTCCCCCTTGACTTGGCATCTTAATAATATTTCCTTCCATTATTTTGCACATTATTAGATTAGCATTGTATGAAATATCATTAGTGGTAGCCAGTGTTTATTTTGTTGTTTTGGGTAATTTAGATCATAACAAGCAATATAAGAGTGGGTGATTCTGGCACCTTCAAAGGGTAGCATTCAATGTCGGAGCTAAAACTTTTGATGAGGGTATCCAAATTGTGTGTCGCTTGAGTTTTTAGAAAGAAGATGTCTACTAGTATTCTGATTAAAATTTCAGTAAATTTGGGGCTAAACCATAGAGAATATTGTGACTACAAGAAGAGGTTCACGTCCAATCCTGAAGAAGTACCAAAAAGAGAGTAAGTTACAGTAGATTGTGCATAGCTTTTGATTTCCAGATTTAAATTAAATGCAACATAGTTCATCTAAAAGAAGACATCCAAGGATATTACAGATGCAAATTTCAAATTATTTGGCACGAAAATCAAGGAGTTACAATTTGTACAATTTCAATCTTTGAGGAATGGGAAAAATAGCACAATTTGGTAAATTGGGCATGACTCCTACTTGGTAAATTCAAATAGCACGAGACTGATTGCATTCGGGAGAAGACATATTGGACTATTACAAGTTGAAACTTCACAGAAATTGGAGGAAAAATCATGAAGATACTACCAATATATAGTCAACTTGTAGACTAGTCTCCAAAGAAGGGTCAAGAACAGTAGGTCAGCTTAAATTGGACACAACTTTTGATTGACATGTCCAAAATTAGGTGAGTCAAAATGCAATTTGAAGTTTATCAGAGGAGAATATTTATGTAAAATTCCTTCTGCATGCCTTCATGTGATGTTCTCGAACTTCACAATGTCTTATATGTTCGTGTTTTAACTAAGAACTTGCTTTCAATGTCAACCACGATAGATCTTAACCGTCTCGCTAAGTTTGATGATCAACGATTTATTATCAAAGATTGCAGCCAAGATCTTGGTCGAGATTTGGCCAAAGGTATGCCAGAGGTGGCATTTACAAGTTGTTGGTCGATCCTATCAAGCATGGAGCCATGGTGCATGACAATGACCAATTGTGCAAGCTTTGGCACAAAAGATTTGGTCACCTGCACTATGGAGCATTACCTCTCTTGAAGGACATGGTGCAAGGGTTGTCAACTTCAAGATAGAGAAGACCAAGGGGTGGAAGGGTTGTGCACTCGACAAACATGAAAAGATTGCTTTCTCTAACAATGAGCAGAGATCGAGAGGGATTCTTGATCTGATACACTTAGATGTGTGTGGACCTATGTCATCAGCTTCATTGACATGTAAATTTATTATGTTTATTGATGACTCCTCTAGAAAAACCTGTATATATCTTATGAGAACAAAGGATGAAGTCTTTAGAAGGTTCCAAGGGTTCAAAGCTCTTGTGGAGAATTAGACAAGTAAGAAGATTAAGGTGCTAAGATCAAACAATGAAGGTGACAAACCAAGGCTATGATTCATGATCTAGATTTGCCCATGTTCCTTTGTGCAAAAGAATGCAGTATAGCTATCTACATTTTGTGCAAGTGTCCTCACAAGATCTTGAAGGACAAGACACCAAAAGAGGCTTTTACTAGAGAGAAACCACAAGTATCTCACTTCCATGTTTTTGGATGTCTTGTGTATATTCATGTTCCCTATGAGAAGTGGTCTAAACCTTCAACCTTCTAGATTGAAGGGAATATTTGTTGGTTGCAGCGAGTCATCCAAGGCTTACAAAGTCTACATTCTGACACAACAGAAGAGAGTAGTGAGTCAAGGTGTGATGTTTGATCAGAATTCTTGGTCATCTCAGTCTCCTAGGGAGGTTGAGGAGGAAAAAAAGCTTACCATCCCAACTGTTGATCCGCAGCTTTCAAAAAATCAGATTCAAATCAGTGAGGCAGTCTCCTAGGGAGGTTGAGGAGGAAAAAAAGCTTACCATCCCAACTGTTGATCCACAGCTTTCAAAAAATCAGATTCAAATCAGTGAGGCTCCAAAGTAGAAACAGAGCCTATTTTTACCATCCAATTCAACCCGGAAGCTTAGGTGGTGTTACCCTCCAAGTTGCACTAGGATGGACTTGCAATTGAGCCGACAAAGATTGAACAAGTACTTTTTCAAATTCAGAATTCAGAAGTCCAGTCGGCCATTATGTCCCCTTTTCTTCTTCTTTTTCTTCTTCTTCTTCTTCTTCACGCATTTTCCATACCCCCATGGGGGGATTGTAATAAGATGAGCTAGCATGATGAACTCTGTAAAAGACTTAGCCCCCTAAGACTTGGTCGTTAGTACATTACTCTAGAGTGTTTTTTTTACTTTTTAATTATATCTTGTTGCTTTACAAGCAATTTATAATTTTTAAGTTTTTTCACTCAATATCCTCCAAAGCTGGAGTATTGTCCTAGTGGCTAGGCCTTGGTGTGTTGTCTAAGTCTAATGTCTAATATATATCACCATGCTAGTCATCACTTTTGAGTCTTATGGAAATGCGCTAAGTCCCTCTTAGAATTTTTTAAGGTTTCCAGCAAATAAAAAATTTCCCACAAAAACGGGATATTTTAGTTGTAATTTATGTATAAGTTAAATAAGTTGTACTAGGAGGCATCATATGCCTTGGGAGTACTCATTTTCTTGCTTAGAGTACCCACTTTACCTATCTACCCCCTTTATTGAGTGAAAATAGTGATTTTTTATCACTAAAAGTCAACTTCTCTCACAAAAGGGAAAAAAAGGTGAAAAAAAACCAAAAAAACAGTTTTCCTATTTTTAAGGAAACATGTCGGGTACATGTTTTCACTTAACTCTCTCTCTCTCTCTCTCTCTCTCTCTGGTTGTTAGTGGCACTTGAGAGTGATTCAGGGCTAGTTAGTGGTGAGTTCTCTCTACTTGGTGGAGATCCCAAGAACTAGTGCACACCTCTTTAAGGGATGTGGTGCAATGTGAGAGATGAGTTTCAATCCCAAGGAGGTCACCACCTTCCCTTGGCTATGTGGTGCCCTCTCATCCCCTTTATCCTCACTCAAGGTGAGTTAACTCATCTATTGAGGAGAGGTGGCTGCAATCCACACATCCATTTGTCATTTTCTTCTTGGGATGTGTGCCCTCCCTCCTTGGGAAGTGCACCCCTCCTCCTACATAAGTAAGCCATCTCTCCTCCTTTTGGTTAGATTCTGGAGATTAGAGAAAGCTTGTATGCTATTGTTGTAATCATTTTCTCTATTGAGATAATACAAAGACTTTGGAGGTCATATGGTGAATGTTGTCAATGGTGTGGATGCTTGATGTTGTGCTTTGATTTGAGGTAATCTTAGATTAGTTCAATTTTGCATGCTTTTTTTTTGAAGAGGCCTTTAATGGTGTACTATCACTATAGGGTAAGATCTACTTAGCTAGCTTGCTTCTTAGATTTTACTAAATTTATACATTTAAAGAATTTTTGAATTTGCATATCTTTCCGAATGGACTAACATGCTTTGTAAGTCTTTTGTGTAGGAACCACCTCCTCTAATGAACTTTTTTGCAAGGCTGAGCAAGTTTTACAAGTTCATAAACTTGGAGAGGTGATCAATTGGAGTTCAATCCCCACTTATTCCAAGATCTTGATGAACAGAGTCCATCTACTATTCACCGGAAGACCCCATAGCCCAAAGGAATTCCACAAGCTCCTTCTTTCTATCTCTTTCTCAACAAAACTTTAAATCATCTTGGTTACTTTATTTTCACATGCAATAGTTGGATATAAGCTTCATTTTAAATTTCAAAGTATCTAGCCTTGCATGCAAAGTTAGATTAAATCTATTTCTTGCTCATATTTTACATATCTATCAATAGATCTAGTCTAGGAAAGGTCTTCGTTTTACTAGTTAAAAAGTAGATCTTTCAATTTTCGCAATAAAGAGTGTTTTACCTCTAGATCTAACTTGTTTAGGTGACTTTTGTTGACTGTCCAAACAGCCAATAAAAGGCATCCAAATTAGTTATTTTAAGGCTTGGTTTTGTCTAGTTTTTCTTGCCTTCATCTATCATTTACTTAGAGAAATTTTTATACATTTCTAACACCCTTTTTGCAGGCACTTTTAAAGTACTTTGCAGCATCTTTTGGCATATGTACCTTGCTGATTTTTGCAGGTTTGTGGACAGCCAAGGAAAAAGTCTGTCGAAATTCTAAGGATTTGGACCATCCATAACCTCTCAACGAACCTTCTCTTCAATCCAAACTCTTTTCTTCCACTAATTTTGTAAGTTTGTAGCCTCAAGTATAAAGGACCACAAACCTTCTTTAAAAGATCATTGTAACCTCAAAGAAATAAGTGGGCTACCCAGCACCCATCTCAATTCCCCATGGGGGGAACTGCGTCTTTGTCTCATTTTCATGGTGCTTCCCATGTGCTTTTCATTTTTGCTAATTTAAAAAGATAAAATAAACCATAAAAATAAGCACAGCACCACAAAACATTAGAGTAGTTTCATTTTCTAGATTAAAGTAGTTTAGATCTCATTTTTGCAATTTTATTTTTGCAATTTCAAAGTTGGAAAATAATTAAATAAAGCTTCCACTCAGCAACCCTAGTATTGCTCTGGCCCCCCTTTGCGAGTTTTTGCTTGATCTGAGGGTGGAGTCCATCGGAATGGGCCCTGATCAGTGTGGAGTAGTTTAATAGGACAATCCGATATTAGTTATTGCTAAAAGGGATCCTACATTGAACTTGCATGTGAAGTCAAGGGGATATTCTCTAATGAGATTTGTTCTCTCCTCGTTGAACCTTCGGCATTGTTCCTTGTACCCTTTAAGGGATAACTTCTAGAGAGCCAAACATTTAGATTAGATTTCTTTTATTGCAATCGCTTGAACATACTTTGCCCTTATAAGTGGTCTTGCAATTCATCAAGCCACTTCACAATAACCCACGAACTTAAAAACTCATCTTAATAATAAAATTGTCAAGAGCAATGCAACATATCTTCCTACAGCAGCATTTTACATCTTGCAGCAACTTTTACATTATTGGCACTGGTCTATATTTACTTTTGCTTATTGTCATTTCATTTGAAATACTTTCATTTGCTTTCAGTCTATATCATTTATGGTGAAATGCTTTACTTGTCTTACACCTTTATCATAAGTAACTTCTATTGTATGTGTAATATATGCTGCTAGAATAGTTGCTTTTGCTTTTGTCTCACATTTAAACTCCTAGATTTCCTTTTGTACTTAGCTTACTTTGCCTTAGTTATTTTCTTAGGGACCACCCCTCATGGCTTCGCTAGAAGTTGGCCTGGACAAAGGAGTCGAGTGTTGAGTGACAGTATCTCGACTCTAGACTTGTCCCCAAGGACACACCCAATGGATTGAATATTTCTTCCACATGTCCCAAGGTGTGTATAAGGCGACAACAGGTGGCTTACTCAGAAATTGCAAAGAACAAGTAGGAGTTGCAATGACTTCTTTCCGTGTACAAAGTCATTCCCCTAAGAAGTGTTGATTTTTCAATAGGCTAGGTTAAGCATGAAGTTCATTCCATTTTTATCATTTAACCATAACCATAAATGTAGATCACAAGAAGAAGCACCATGCACAAGAACACAAGAAGTATCCTGGGAAACCCTTCTCAACAAGGGAAGAAAACCCAACCAAATCCTTTGCTATATTCCTCAAGAGAAAGACTGTCACCACCAAGATAAACCCTAGCACACAAGAGGGTGCTCAAACCCTAGAACTCTAGCGCCCAAGAGAGGTGCGCACTTTTCCCAAAGAAGTGTACTTGCTGAAATTTCCAAACTCATATGAAAGATATGTTTCCTCAAAGGGGAATTTACCTTTACTTATACTAACCTAATCTTGTCAACAAAAGTGTCTATTGGCACAACAGGGCTGACCTCACTTAGCTTATAATATAATTAATATTAACCAGATTAATTATTGTTTAAATTAATTTCCAGTTACATTAAGGTAGGGCCAACCAGTACCCTTTACATTACAATTAGGGTTACATGTAGGTCTGACTCTTGAACAATATAGCAAAGGATCTGATACACACACTAGTGCTCATCCACTAGGGGCACATCCATAGGGATGTCCATATCTCTGGTTCACTGCATTACACAGGAGAACCAGATCTTCACACATTCACCTGTGCTCGTGCCTCCCACTGCCTCACACAGGAGAATCATCTGGAATTTTCTCGTCAACTCTGCTGCTCAGAGGAGGCTAATACATCATCTTCATTTCTGTTCACATGATGATGCACCCAGCACTTTGGGATTTCACACGTTCACCTTGTGCTCAGCCACAGGCACGTCTTACTCAACAGATCGTCTTTCCCACCGGATAATCATCTGGAGTTCTTCTCAACTCTCTGAATGGAGGAGGTCATCTCTATGTTCCAGCGCTATCTCAGGCAGGAACCACATACCCTTCTTTAGGGGCTTTCTCTCAGGTTTGTAAGCTAAGAGAAAGACTCGCATAGCTGCAATGATCCACATCTCACAGGTTTGTAAGCTGGAGAATGTCTCACATAGCTGCAATCATCAACAAGAAGTTTCCTAATTACGTTGCGATGATGTCTTCCATTATTGATATAGAGCCTTACAATTTTGAGGAGGCAAAGATAGAGCAAGTGTGGCGAGATGCCATAACAAAGGAGTATCCATATTGAAGAATGATGTCTAGAAGATTGTGCCAATACCAAAGGGTTAGTGAGCAATTGATTCCAAGTGGTTGTAAATGGTAAAGCATGTCACTAATGATAGCATAAAGAAGTACAAGGCCAAGTTCATACAAAGAGGGAGAGTACTATAAGGAAACCTTTGTTCCAAATGCCAAGAATACTTCCATCAAAATGATCATGTAAAGATTCATTTTCTTAATGGTCTAATTGAGGAGTAGGTATACCTTAATTGACCAAAAGGTTTTGAGGTGCATGGGTGAGATACCCATGCGTGCCAATTGAACAAGGCCCTTTATGGGCTAAAATATAAACCACGTGTATGATACTCAAGGATTGATAAGTACCTTCTAGGATTCACCAAGATTGTTGCAAATCCCAATCTTTATTATTTGTTTGATAGATTATATCCACTTGTCCACTTGTCTTGGTCCTTAGGTAAATGACCTGAGCCTTACAGGTAGTTCTGAGACGCTCATGCATGGTGCAAGACAAAGTTGGCATGCATGTTTGACATGAAGCACATCAACCTCATGCATTATTTTCTGGGTCTAGAGGTTCGATGGTGTAGAGGTGACTTCTTCCTTGGATAGGGGAAGTACACAATGGAGATAATAAAGAGATTTCAATTGATGGATAATCCTTGGCCACACCTATGGTTCCAAATCTAGATAATTTAGATTTAAATTTTGGTAGATCCTTCTTTATACATGTAATCGATTGGTTCACTTATGTATATGATTGGTACTAGACCTAATATTTGTTTTGTAGTGAACACTTTGACCCAGTACATAGATGATTCGAGGCAGATTCACTAGGTTGCTACAAAGCTTGTGCTCCAATGCATGAAGGGCACAGTTCATTATGCTCTAAGGTATGAGGGTGATGGTGAGTTAATGATACACGAAATTGTTAATTCTAATAGGGTAGGAGGTGCAAGTGCTAGCAAGAGCACTTCGGGGTTTTGTTTCACCTTGGGTTTAGGTGTGATACCCTAGTTTAGAGGGAAGTGTTATCCACCAAGTTGCGCTAGGATGGACTTGCAGTTGAGTTGCCAAAGATTGAACAACTACTTGTTCAAAATTCAGAGTTCGGAAGTCCAGTCGGCCCCTCTTTTTTAACATTTTTACCACATTTCCATACCCTGCGGGGAATTGTAATAAGAGGTGTAGCATGATGAAATTCATAAAAGGCTTAGCCTCCTAATACTTAGACACGAGTGTATTACTCTAGAGTGTTTTTTACTTGTTAATTATATTTTGTTGTTCAAGCAATTTATAATTTCCAAGTTTTTTCACTCAATTCCTCCAAACCTGGAGTAAATACTCATGGTTAGGCATTAGCACGGCCTTCTAAGCCTAGAGTCTAATGTATATTACCATGTTAATCATCCTCCTAGAGTCTCGTGGAAATGTGTTAAGTCCACCTTAGGTTTTTTAAAGTTTTATTCAAAAATAAAATTTCCCGCAAAATCGGGATATTTTAATTGTAAATAATTCCTAAGTTAAATAAGTGGTACTAGGAGGCATGTTATGCCTTGGGGGTATTCATTTTTGGACTAAGAATACCCACGTTGTGATTGAGATTAGTGATTTTTAATCACTTAAAATCAATTTTACTCACTTTTGGTCAATAAAAGACAAATAAAATCAGAAAAATCAGCAAATGCTATTTTTTGAGAAACATGTCAAGGACATGTTTTGAGTTAACTCTCACTCACTTGAGTTCACTAAGACATTGTGGCACTTGAGAATGAGTTGAGAGGGAGTTGGCTAGTGATTAACTTAAGTTGGAGAGAGTTCCACAATGAGGTGTGCCCCTCTTGGAGAAGTGGCGCATTATGGTAGAGGGCTGCCCACTCTTGGATTGGTGCGCCCTCCCTCTTGTCACACTTGTCATATATTTGGGAGAGATGAGAGGTGGCAGCCCTCAACTCTACACTTGGCTGCCCATTCCCTCACAAGTGGTGCGGCCCCCCTCTACACTTCGTGCGCCCTCCTCTCTTGGCCTCTCCTCCCTCTTTGCTATATATTGGAGCTAGCTCTCCCTTTGTAATTTAGATCGGGCTACCTAGAGTTATGTTGTTCTAATATGCTCTCAAACTATTGTGGAATAAAGATTTGAAGACTTTGGAGGTCACTTGTAGTGTTGTGCAAATGTGTGGATGTTCTTCTTTCATGGTGATGTGTTGAGTATGGTAAATTTGTCTTTTTTGAAAATTTTATTTGTTAATTTATCCTCAATTAGCAAAATGTTAGTAAACTAGCTTGTATTATTAAATCTTATTATAGCATGTTTAATCTATGATCTCATGTTATTCTAGCTTGATTGCATGTTTTCTAGATTGTATATGTAGGAAGTGGATGCATCCACTTTTAACAAATTCTTTGCAAGATTGTTTGAAGTTTGCAGGATCTCTAGTTTGAAGGAGTGGAAGATTCTAGCTTAAGCTTCCAACACCTTCAAATCCATCCAACCGGAAAGATTTCCCTCTTCAACACATCAAGGAGACCCCATAGCCCAAGATTGGTTTCCATCTAGCACTCTTTCTTTCCTATCTCACAAATTTTCTAAGCTTCTTTTGGTTGCTTCTTTGCTTGTTATTTCTTAGATCTAGATCTGATTTTAAATCTTTATTTATCTAAGTTAGCAAGCAAGAAAGAAATTTAGATCTAGATTTCATTTTTATCTATTCATTTTAAGCTAGATCTATCTCAAGAAACTTTACTTTTAGCAAGCTTTTCATCTAGGAATTTTGAAAGCCTAAAAGTAGACTTATTTCAAAGTGCTTTCACTTTCATATTTGGCAATTGAAGTGCCTTTATATTGTTGTTTTAAAACAGCAAACAAAGACGCTAAGGAGACAAGCTTTTTAGCTTGCTCTTCTGTAACACCCTGTTTCCCCCAGTCTGTAAATATAACTATATGGGCCGAGGAACTATGGCAAACTTAAGAGTGTGAACATTTGATTTGATGGACCTTGTGTAGAAGGTCGATGAATGTAAATTCTGATTATTTTTAATAGAAAATGGTTGTGTGTTGCATGACTGCTGAAAGAGGGGATGTGCTAAGAGAGAGACCACGAAATGTTGTGAAAGGTGGTGGAGGGGACGAGGAATGGTTGCGTTAACCTCCACCGAACCAGTACCATGCTGGAATTAATTTGCTCAGATCAGAACAACCCTCTGACCAGGAATCAATTCCCATCAAGCTAGTAGGTGGGAAGGCCTCCTCAAGAGTTAATGAGGGATGGGGAAGACTGCCCATCAGAAAGGCTTCCGGACCTGACCACAAACTAGAGGATTCGAGCCACACGCAATCTTGTCGAGGAAGGTAAGTAAGGAAGCGTGGTGGACGAAGGGAAGGGGGCAGAGAAGAATGCAGAGACGAGAGCGGAAACTCTTGAGTCCGAGGAAGGACTAAAGGAGGAACAGTGAGTTCTAATCACAGAAATTAGAGATTGAACCAGGAGAAGGAGAGTAACCTTCATCCTGATCTATTTTTTGTATTGGGAAAAGGAGAGTAACCTTCGTCCCTAACTTCCATTGAGCTGGAGGTAAGAAATTGAATCTCAAAGCATCGTGGCTTAATCTCGGGGTGGCCAGTGATAAATCCATTGAGAGTGACTGAGCCTATGGTTGGGTGGAAACGAGCACCCCTTTCAGCAGTCGCATCACACCTTATGGTTCTGATAAGTGTTTTTATGCCTTGTGCTTTGAATTGGAAATAATGAATTGCATGCTTGTATTTTATATGCCTAAAATGATTTATGTACTGAATGATTAAGTTAGAAGTATGTGTTTGTTCCTTGAGAACTCTCATGTCTGCTTGATTTCCTTATGCACTAGTTTTAATTCCTCGGAAGCACTTCCCAGAGAACTTCGTCACCGTCCTAGAGTCGTGTGAGTACCTCCTGATTTGGCGGAGGTTGAACCCCGAAATCATTGCGGGGACAGAGTCCAATAAGCTCAGGAGAGGTAGTGTGTGTATGCACCGAGTCTCTGCAAGGTGGGCAGGGATCGAGACCATCTTAAGTCCTAAAGTTGAGGAATGAACGTAAGGAGTGCGYWGGAGAACGCTTCCAAGCGTTACGATCAAGAGAAAGAGTGCAAAACCCATAAGCCTTTCAGAGCCAATGAAGCTCAGGAAGAATAGTGAGGTTCAAGTATCAAAAGTGAATAACCTTTCTTTTAGAAGGTGAGCAAATGAAATCCATTCAGGAGGACCCAAGATCTGTTGCGACCGTTAGATTTGAAGAAGGGGGCGCGGGTGTTAACGCCTCGACCTCTTCAGACTTCGCAAGAATTCGCACGTCGAGAGATTCGCACGTTGACTCGCGACTAAACTCCCGAAACCCAAAATTGCGACGTGATCTAGACCGTAGATCTAAGGATCTATCGAGACCCTCCCTGACCATCGGATTGGCGAGATCGAGGATTCGCACATCGGGAGATTCACACGTTGGCACGACTAAACTCCCGAAACCCGAAGTTGCGATGTACTCTAGTCCGTTGGATCAAGGAAGGTCATGGACCGTCGATCCCACGCGAGCAGATTAACGCAAGAGTACATGGGAATTCGAAATTCCCTAAGAACCAAGCTCAGAAGAGATGAGCGCCTTTCCGAAGCGCAGATGAGGTCCAAGAGGTGAACTTGTCTCAAGTTCGTAAGCTCAGGAGGGAAAGTTGGAATCAAGACCCATACATCAGGGCTCATAAAGAGTAAATCGAAGGTCGAGACCTTTGAAACATCTGAGATCTTCCCAGCCAAGGAAGAAGTGAAAGCTCAGGAGGAGGAGCTACAGTGATAGTTGGATCGATCATCGTGAAAGATTTGGACCGTCAGATCATAGTCCAGACAATGAGGAGTAAGCACAGAGGAGAACCGATCTCAGTCGTTCGGTTTGAGCATAAAAGAATCGTGGCCGCCCAATCAAGGTAAGGTACACTAACGATAAGCCTCGAGGGTACACGAGAGGAACGGGATTCCAAAGTCCCGAAAAAATCAGAATCGTCCATCCAGGAGGACACTTGGCGAGAGGTCAGCATTTCGCTGACTCGCGACTCAGGGAAGTCAAAGGGTGGAGTTGTGAGAACTCACGAAACACGAAACCACGATTTGATCTGAGCCGTTAGATCGTGGGGAGTGGTGAGCCATCGATCTGACGCTCGCAAATATCGAGAAATCGGGAATCAGGAGAACAAAGGTGAACCAACCTCCAAAGTCGCGAAATGCGAGATTGCGACATGATCGCAGCCGTCGATCAAAGGAAGATCGTGGACCGTAGATCTAGTCTTATCGGGAGTCCGCAACTCAGAAAGCTGGAAGTAGAGTTCTGGGAACTCGCAAAGATGCGAGACGCAAAATCGCGACGTGCCTTTCGATTTGGTGATGGGTCACAGCCTTGGTCACATCAAGGAAGGGACTTAGCCCAGAGAGCTAGCGCCTAAATATGATGAAGCTTAAAGGCATAAAGGAGGAAGCCACGGGTTCCATACAACCTGCGCTTTAAGGGAAAGAGGGTCGGTTAAGTGGATTTGAGGTCCTTCCCTGACTTCCATTGACCCGGATTAGAGACCATGAATGGAGAAATCGACTAATTGAGGAAGAAGAAATATATATATATATATATATATATATATATATTATTTTGCCCCGTGGTGGGTGTGTTACATCTTCTTAGTTCCTTTTGCTCATTTTCTCTAGTTTTACTTAGTCAATTTTTTGGGTTTTTCATACTACTAACCAAAGACACTTCTAAAGTGTTTTTGGCCATCTTTTGCCATTGTTCGTTAGCTGTTTTTTTTAGGTTTACAAACAAATAGGAGGATACTTCGCCGAAATTTGGCGGATTTTGAGCGCATCTGGGACCCCAAAATCACCCCTTTCTTCAATAAACCCTTGTAAAACATTGTAAAGACTTGTGACCCCCCTAATGAATGGTCACAAGTCATTCCAAAAAGAGTTTTGTAATTTGCATTAATAAAATTAGTGGGGCTACAAGCTCCCACTCTTCATCCCCCCAGAGGGAAACGGTGTTTTGGTGATTGTGCCATTTTTTGCAATTTTAGCTTAGATTCATTTTTCACATCTAAGAATAAGCTAAAATTAATCTTATAATTATTCACAAAGCGCTACAACACTTAGTTTAGATTTCAATTTAGGAAAGTAATTTTTAATTACTAGTTTAGTTTTCATTTCGGCAATTTTTTGTTTTCTTGCAAATAAACTCGTCCCCTTAGCTCCTCTGAAAAGAGGTTGGTCAGTGAGGACTTAGTTGAATTAAAAAATGTTTACTTTTATGCAATTCCAGTTTGGCAAATAAACCCATCCCCTCAGCTCCCCGGTGTATGCTTTGAACCCTTGCGAGCCTAGCTCGATCTGGGGAACTCATCAGAACCAGGGATGGTCAGTGTGGATCTAGATTAATAGGACAATCTTTAAGAACTATTGCTTGTGTGGAAACGTAAGAGAGTTTGTGTAAGAAATTTCGGGAACTTTGAGATCTAGGTTCTCCCTGTCGGATCTCCCACATTCTCTTGAGCTTGTGTGCAAAATCAGAGGGATACTCTCCCTGTTGGATATTCGGCAAGCTCAACCTCCACTCTAAGGAATAGCCTCTTAGAGGCCACATTTAGATTAGTTTCATTTTGATGCAATAAAATCAATCCAACATTAATCAACTTTAAAATTTTCAAGGACATCTCCATAGGGTACTCTACATATTCAGCAGCGTTACACACATTTCAATATTGGCACCGGTCTTATCTCTTTACTTTCAAAAGCCATTTGCTTCAAGATTTTACATTTACAAAGCATTTTTGTTTTAACTTGAAGTATATATTTGCTTATGGTTATTTACTTGCAAGTATTTACATCCATTTGACTATCTTGTGTGCAAGTATATCTCTTTCGTTTGAATATCTTTTTCACAAGCAATTGTAGTGAATGAATAAATGATATATGTTCCTAGTGTAGATTTACTTATTGGTGTTCTTGTTGCAATAAACTTCTAGACTCTTTTTCTTGTACTTAGTTTAGTTCAAGCGATTATTTTCTTTAGGGACTACCCCCCTTGGCTTCGCTAGGAGTTGGCCTAGACGGAGGAGTCGAGGAACAAGTGACAACACCTTAACTCGAACTTGCCCCCAAGGACACACCCAGAGGATTTAAGGTTTCTTCCACGTTACACGAGGTGTGTATAAAGGTGACAATAGGAAGCAAGCAACATTTGCACCCAATTCAATAGAGGCAGAGTACATGGCAGCTAACTCTACTAGTTGTGAAGCCCTCTTGCTTCGCAAGTTGATAGCGCAGTTGATCGATCAAATGTTGGAGCCCATTGCGGTCTATTTTGACAATCAAAGTTGTATCAAACTCTCTAACAATCCAGTTTTCCATGTTCACTCCAAACACATTGATATCCTGTACCATTTTATCATAGACAAGGTTCAAAAGGGAGCAGTTGCTTTGGAGTATGTTCCTTCATAATCGCAAGTAGCAACTATCTTGATTAAACCCCTTGCCAAGGGGAAGTTTGAGATGATTAGGGAGAGACTTGGTTGGTCGAGAACACTTTCCTAACAAAGGTAGTCTTAGTTTTACCTATTGCATTGGTCACTATTCTCTTAGCAGTGGCAACATCGAACTCTCGTATGGCACAGCAGTCTCCTCAACTCCTCAGTGCACTCAACAACAGCATCAAAGGGAACAACAGTGAATATATTTAAGGAGGGCACAACAATGAATCTATTAAAGAGGTAGAGGGTGCATGCATGCCTTCAGCATGCATGTGCCAACCCTTGGTTATTTCCAAATAGCTCCAGTTCTAAAGTAGAGTGCATGTTCTAATTTAATTTGCTTTTCTTATTTTTAGGAAAGTGTGCATGTTTGAATGAGTTTCCCAACTTTAGATTCCAGCACATGGGTTAGAGTTAAAACAAGGCACATTATCCTAAACAATGGCACATGCTTCTATGCATGCTTATCTCTCCTAGTTGGTGTTCTTTTTTAGGAAACTATCGATGTAAGGTGGGTGCACCTTCCTAGATTGAGTTAGGGTTAGGGTTGGGCTATGTCAGTCCAGGTGCACTTATGGATCTGTCCATATGCAATCTAACCCCTAGAACATCCTATTCTATAAAGGATATGGTTATCGTAATTGAGTTTTGAGCTATACCAATGTAATTCTTCTCTCAGTTTGTATAGAAGAGAGACGCGGCATTTAAGGAGTTTGGTGTTTTTGCACTAGTGTATTCGTTGTTCATATTTCCAACAGTATATATTTCTAGATTACAATATTCAAAAGTAGTAGTTTTGAATGGAGGTTTTCAAAATTTAGCTATCTAATGTTTAGGCTATTTATCTAACTGCAAAATATGCTTACCATGGTTTAAAAATTAACATTGAATTGGGTAAGCCCACTGAAGCAATGTCTCTTCTCATATCAATTTTCACCAAAGCAAAAGGTGGCTTTAGCATCAATTTACTCAAAGACAAAACCATTCCAATGGTACCTACGGATAACAAAGGGGAAGTCATCAAGGTAAGTATGATAATGTGTGGATTGTCCAAACTAGCACGGTTGAGGTCAATGATGGAATACACTTTGTGTTAAATTTACATGCAGCAGCGAGAGCCATTCTCCTGGAGGATGGCTAAGACCCTAGACAAGAACTAGGGCCCCCAGTGCACTCCTGGGGTATGTGGTCTGGGACCAAATTGATAAAGACCCTAGACAAATGTCTAGGGCCCCTGGACTGGGTCCAGGGTAACCATGCCTAGGGCATGGGAGTCTTGGTCTAGGACCAAGCATTTGAAGACCCTAGATATCTCTAGGGCCCCTGGACTGCAGCCAGGGTACCCATGCCTGGAGCATGGAAGTCTTGGTCTGGGACCAAGCATTTAAAGACCCTAGATATATCTAGGGCCCCTGGACTGGGTCCAGGGTAACCATGCCTGTAGCATGGAAGTCTTGGTCTGGGACTAAGCATTTAAAGACCCTAGATATATC
>JASDQU010214985.1:0-18348 GCA_032191745.1 Picea mariana
GACCAATCCGCAAAAGGGGATTTGGTCCTTATACAATTACCGACATGATTAATCCTTAATGGGGATTAATCCAATAACAATAATAATAATAATGACATGATTAATCCGCAATGGGGATTTAATCCAATAATAAAATAATAATAAGAATGCTCTTCGCAGTTACATTATTTCAACAAAAATGACTTATCAAATAGCAAAAGAAGATGAAGCTTGGTGGAGGGTGTATGCCCTTATACTCCAAGAGTTCTAGACAAGAATACCATGAAACAAGAAGAAAAAACTAACAACAGAAATTTCTTTACCAATTCCACAAGATAGCAAGAACAAAACCCTAGTTTACCAAGCAATTTCCATCCACATGCAAAAATACAAGCTTCCAAGAGGTGCGCACCACCTTAGCTCCACAATATACCAATAAACATCCAAAAAATGTTGCACAAGAGAGAGCTAGTCCAAATTCCCCAAGAGGGCGAAAATTTCAGCGAAGTATGCCTTTTCAAGTGAGAGCTATGTTCCAAATGAAATGAAATGGTCTTTATTGATACGAGACCTCAATAATATGTTTGTCCACATAATCTTAGGGTAAACCACAAAACAAGGGGGCCGACCCCCTTAGTTTTACCCCTTTACAAATTTAATTTGATTTTTACACAAAAGAAAACCCTAAATGTGACGTCAAGCCGTAATTGGGTGACGTTTTGGCACTTTTGGCAAGTCGTTTAGCTTGGAGAGGAAGTCGTTGGGCCTCCAAAGGCCATATCTCCATGGTGCAAGGGATTCACTCCATCAAAAGGTGCCAATACTCCAACAAGTCATCACCACCACCATCAAACCCTAGCCCTAGTCAAGATGTCAATCCTAAGAAGAGTGATGTAAGGCCTCCAAAGGCAAGTTGTTGGGCTAGAAAGGGCTAGGTGTCAACCTCCAAGGCGTCCTCTCTTGCCTGCAAAGGCAACGTCCATCATCTGTCAGATCCCAAGTGTGTGGGTCATGGCATCCAACTTGTGGGCTTCTTGCCCTAATGAAGGCCCAAGTTAGACTTGTTCCTCCAAATCTTCCATCAAACGAGGTCCTACAAAGACAAAAGAGTGCACCCTCGAAGGGTCTCAAGTCAAATGTATCATGGCTAGTAAAATCACATTTAATACAAGAGCCACCTAAACATGTGCATCAAACTACCTTATCAAATTAAACAAGTGCTCAAAGACCCTATGCAACTTGCCAAGTTTAGGTATGGGAGGGTTGTCAAGGTCACCTATTGGGTGAGTCATTCCTCAAGTCAAGGGGTGTTTCCTAGGTGGACACTCTCTAAGCCATGTAAGGAAGATGGAATGGATGGGGGTAAAACCTTTGGGCATGGGGTTCATGACATACAAGGGTTCGTATTGTCTCATTTATGGGTGCCTTTGTAGAGGGTGTGTTGCACCTTCATTTTCAATGCAACAGTTTTCCAAGCCCATTTATTGCCATAAATTTATTAAAGTCCAAAACAATTGGGTAACATAAGACTTGAAATAAGTACCACAATGTCACTTGAAGCCAGAGGTACACATAGTGCCATGTGGGTAAAGCAAAGGGTATACCACACTTGTGTAGATCCCTCAATAAGTGGGACATTTATATATGTGAGATTTGCTTTTGCAGGTCTTCAATTCTTTCAAGAGAAATGTTTCATTGTTCTCAAGACCTCTTTGGGCGAGCATCTAGAAGGTTATAATTTTGGATTTGATCTTTTGCCAGCTAAATTCCCTCTGGGCCTTCAACCCCTTCTTCCCATGAAATGAGATACAATCCCTTCTTGGGTCAATACACTTGAAAATCTCTAAAGATAAGGAGACGAAAGGGGTGAAGTGTGAAAAATGATAAGTATGATTTGTAATGGTACGATGACTCGTCAATGAGACCACCCAGTAGCAAACCTTTCCCCAAGGGTGACCACTTACTAGGGCACAATGTCAACCACCAAGGTGGAACAGGGCAAAGAGCATAATTTCCAAGCAGACGTTCTATAATCAAAAGCAACTTTAAATGCAACATATTCAAATGACTCAAGTATTAAAGTGACACTTACCACAATACCTGATTTGTACCTCATGGAGCAAGACCCATTGTCTTCCAGAAACAAGTTGATGTGGTGAACACCATCATGATGAACCAAAGAAGTGTGGTGGTGAAGTGGGTTTCCATCTGTGTAAGTGGACATCACGATTCAATCTATCCCTCAACACTCCATGTCTGCAACCTGAGGGCCTCGAGACATCATCTCCTTAGTTATCCCTAGAAGTGGAGGATAACAATCCCGACCATGATGATGATCAACATGTCCACAGATAGCAGTCCAACAAGCCCCCTCAGATTGCCTCTTCTACTTTAGATCAACCAAGCTCATCACATCCAATCAACTCAATGTATGGGAGATGGTAAGCCAACGTTACCATGAGGTCTGTTAGTCCTTTCATGCGAAGTGTTGTGCTTAATATACTAAGCATTTGAATGAGGATCATTGGTTGAAGTTGGATAATGGATCACTAACTCAAGAAGTTATGTTTGTTTCCTTGTTTCACCTTGGTGGCCAACATTTGTGCCCTAGTCCCATGTTCTCACCGCCTAGGGAAAAAGGGGTACTACTGGGGGCCCTCACAAGAGTAACGTTCCGTTCCCCAACACACTTAACAATTTCAATCCTATAGCGTGTCATAGTGCCTAAACTTCGATACTGGGTCATGGTCCATTCTCTCATGAGAAGAGAGGCTGAAGGCCCAGAGGTTGATTGCAACTGCTAAGCAAAAGACGAATAAAGAAAGAATAATGCTAAAGAAAGAAGAAAGAATAGAAAAGGACTCTCAAAAGCCAGTCCAAACTTGAGCTCTACCCTTTCTGCCTTCGCCTTAGTCCCAAAGCAGTGATGCTATAGCTTGAAACCTTATAAAGGGGACTTGCAAATATGATAAGAGGACAAATTAAAAGGCATATTAAGGGGTTTGGAAAAACGTAGCGCTTAGAAAGTGGTAACTCAAGAGCAAGTGCACCCTCCATAATGATGCTCATAGAAATGGACTCAATGACACCATAAGCCATGAACCCCAACACGTACCACTATCACACTTACTCTTGAAGGGTCCTTTTCTTTCACTGCTTCCCTTGGGACATATCCCTCTACTTGGGTTTTTCTTTCACTGTTTGGTTAGCACACCTAATAAGGTTTGATGAAGGCCCTCCCATATTCAAACTTGCCAACTTACATAAAGTCCCAAGCTAATGTGAAATTTGAAGGGGATACTAGATATGAACTGTTTATGTGGCTTATATCTTAAAGAACAACTTACTTTGTATGATCTAAGGACTAGTATGTCTTATGAACATACTTTGTTTTGATTTGGTTGCACCTGACATGGTATTTTGAAGGACACCCCAGGATTGCACCTAGGTCATTGTGCCTTTATTGCAGGATGTGTAACACACCCTCTCTAAACCCTGAGTATATGTAATTAATCACGATTGGTGATTGCCATGCAATGGCATGTAATTATTGTTTAATTGTAAATGCTAAAAAATGACTATGGGGTGAAGCCTTAAAGTACTAGCCATGATACCACTAGGGGAAAGAGTGAAGAAAACCTAGAGGGGTTCCTCATGCTAAAGAGGACCCAAGCCTCCTTTCTGATAATATTTGATTTTGGGAATATTCATATATTCCCTTTAACTATGATTTCAAGGAAAATCGATTAATGAGGAAGGGTTGGTGGTTGAGCAACCAACCACTCCCAATGAATACAGGTACGAGAAGGCCTCGCTAGGACAACTGAATTGTTAGCCAAAGGTACGACAGTACCATCCTTGCAACAAAGATTGACCACACGGGTTCCTTTTGACAGAAGGAAGGGGACAGGTGGAGAACCTTCCCAAGCGATGCGTGCAAGAGAAGCATAAGAGGGTAGACAGAAAGAGGGAAGGTCAGAGATCTAGCCGAAAGGGGGGAACTAGAGAGTGGTTCAGAAGAGAGGTCTGTAGAGGACCCGAAGAAAAGGAGATCTACTGCTGCAAGAGAAGAAGCACAGAGAATTCCCTGGTGGTATCATGTCTTGGCACAGGGGTGGACAGAGTGCTAAGAATGAATGCATTTGAGCCTACGGTTGGGTGGAAAGGCGAACACCCACAGTTGGTTTGGTTGGTTACATCTTGTAAATAGATAAGTATTCCTTATACTATGTGTAATTGAACTGTAATTATACTAAAAAAATGGTCATGCTTGCTAATGGATTGAATTCTTGTAATTACTGTAAGTCTGTGTGCTTGAAATAATCACAAAGTTGCACATGTGATTGTACACAGAATATGAGCGCTTTGTATGGTTCCCTACTAAAGAATTTAACCAAGGGTTTATAATTCCAGAATGCACAGTAGAACGCTTGCTATAGTGGGTTTCTTGATGAAGGGAACCAAACACTGGTCTGAGTAAGGCCAATACTGACCGAAAAATTACGTTTTCCTTCATGCAACAAGGTTTAGAGTTTCAAGGTTGTTGAAGTCCAAGGATAGACTCTTGTTGTTTGAACCTCCTTGCTTAACGTAGTGAACAATAACTGTCGATCTTAGAATGAGGATTGATCTTAACCATCCAAGGATGAGTTACCTACTTGTTGAAAGCTTCCTTGCGTAGGCCGATGAGTCACAGTAGTCGTTGATCTAGAAAAGAGAGTTAATCTCAACTGTCCAAAAGATGCGTTGGTTACCCACCAAAGTCCCCTGTAAGTCAGTGAGAAAGTTGCAACCATTGGATGGGTTAGATAGGGAGATTCCCACCGTTGGTCAATTACGTAAATCTCAAGAGGGAGTTTCGTGACCTGGGGCATCAGAGCATTGGACCCCGGACGATTTCTAAGTCCAAACTCCTTTGGAAGTCCCAACACACTGATGTCGGGGGACCAAGGTTCTAGGCCTTGGTTCCATGCCTTTAGTTATAAGCATAAACACGAGAGAGATAGAGGGTAATGTCAGGAGTGACGTGTCGCGCTGGCCTAGCAGACATGAGGTCAAGAGATTGACACTTGTCAGCATTTGATTCGCTGGCAAGTCAAGTGTTGACCTCGGGTAGGCTCAAGCCTTTGGAAGAGCACCATAAAACCTGAGCCATCAGATCTAAGCCGTAGATCTCGTGGTGAAGGCCGGGGGTCGTAACCCCGTGATTAACAATCCTTAATCATCTCGTAATCCTCGGACAATGGACCACAGGAAGTTTTAGTGTGCAGGAGACTGGTAAAGTCATGGTCCAGTGCCTACGGTTACCTGGCGGTGACACGTGTCCTTAAATCCTACGCGATAGACAAATCCCAATGTTGATCTTGATCACAGATTAAATCTAGACCGTTGATTCCCCTTTAACTAAACCCAACTCCTGTTGTGGACCACCATGAAACTTGGAGCGTGTTGGAACCTTGAGCTCCACGTGTCGTCTCGTGAGAGGGTTAACGCATCAACATGACATATCTCGGCATCAGACCCTTGAGGCATAAAACATTCCCTAATATGCAAGTCTCGTCGAGGGCCGAGGTCCGTCGAGACAAGAACTGTCGATCTATGGATCGACGACTCAACCTCCATCGTCTGATCCCTTGAGTCGCTACCATACCAGAATCGTGAAAGAAAACCCTGACAACTGTCAGATCTGAGTGCGAGAGATTTTAGCCGTAGATCTCGTAGGCTCGTAACCCTGAGAATCAATGCGGTAATCCGTCCCTTAATCATTGGATTACCCTAATTAAATATCTCGTAATCCCCAGACGGTGGACTGCGGGGTGGGGTTAATCTACAGGAGATTAGTAAGGGGCTGCGGTCTCGATGTCTGTGATTACGTGGTGGTGCCACGTATTGTGGTCTGGATTGTGGAAATATATGAAGGTTGCAATTCTAGAGCCAATAGACACTCAGGCTAAGTTTGTTGTTGATGGCAAGGAGGATGAGGGGGTAGGAGTCATCACGACCTACATCTCGCGGGAGATTCGATTTCATCTCAGTGGAATCGAGTGCCCTCATCAGGTCTGGGAGAAGTTGAAAACCTTGTTCGATCGAGTCAACGAGAGCCACGTCATGCAGTTGGAGAAAGAGTTGATCTCTCTTGATCTTCATTCCTTTGAGAGAATGGAGGACTATTTGGCGTGTGTCAAAGAACTCTAGTTGAAATTGGGCGAATGTGAAAAGAACTATTGGAAGAAGGATGGACAACTCATCGAGCTAGTCCTGATGAACTTGCGAACACCGTTCGACGTGTTTGTATCGACTTTCCGCACCAATTGGCAAGCACGCAAGGAAGATGGTAAGGATTACACCTTTGAATTTTTCTGTGAACTTTTGATTACTGATCAACATATATTACTTGAAGAAGGCAAGCTTGGTGGTAAACACCAGGCCCATTTGCTCAAGGGTAAGGGCAAGATGGATTCTAGGAATAGAGTGCAGTCCGATGCTTTTGCACATAAATCTGCATACGATGACCAAGGACCCCAGAGACAACCACAACGAAGTCAAAGGAAGAAGACATGTCAGTACTATGGAAAGACTAGACATGTGGAGATAAAATGCTTTAAGAAGAGAGACGATTTAGAGGAGAAGGTTAAACGAGTTGAAGGAGATGTGTCTGCTATACGCTGTCCTGTTGATAATTTCACCTTCCAAGTCGGGACTTCTCAGGACTTGCTGTCTTGTACTACGCAAAATGAATGGGTTGTTGACTTTGGGTGCACTCATCATATGGCCAAGGATGCCACTTTATTCACGAGACTGAATAAAGATGAGGAGAGTAAAATCTACGTTGTTGATGATTTTTCTCTTGATGTTGCTGGTTAGGGTGATGTAGCTTGTTGACATGGGAATATTTTCGACGTCTATCATGTGCCTAATCTCAATGCCAATCTGTTGTCTGTTGCTCAGTTGACACAGACAGGTAAGATTGTGGAATTTTGGTTGGATTGGATCTATGTTTGTGATTTGAAGAAAGGGAAGTCAATTGTCATTGGTGGGCTTCTCGACATGACGGATAGTTTGTACAAGTTCCGTGATTCGACTTGATGTGAATCTGAACCGACTACACTTGTTGCTCACACCGATGAGAGAAGTCGAATTTGGCATGAACGACTCAGACCTCTGAATTTCCAAAGTTTGCAGGCACTGGCAACTTAGAACATGGTTGTTGGTCTGTCGAAGGTGTTTCCCCTTGAAGGAGTCCGTAAGGGATGTGTGATTCAGAAGCATCATCAGGCACCATTCGACTTTGGAACAACGTGGCGAGCACAAAACCTATTAGAATTGGTTCATAGTGATGTCTATTGTATCAATTTACCTTCACTGGCAAGTGCAAGGTACATTTTGACCTTCATTCATGATTTCTCTTGCTTCACATGGGTCTCTTTCCTGAAGAATAAGAACCTTGTCTTTGAGAAGTTCAAAGGATTTTGGGTCTTTGCTGAAAAGCAATGTGGTCGACCCATCAAGTGCTTGAGATCCGAAAATGGCAGTGAGTATGTGAATTGACCCTTTGAAGAATACCTCCTTCAATTTGGTATTGACTGGTAGTGATCGACTCCTCGCACTCCTTAGCATAATGGTGTTGCGGAACGTAAGAATAAGACATTAGTCGAAATGGCTAGATGTATTTTGGAGGTGAAAGACTTGCCTCCTCGCTTCTGGACTGAAGTAGTGTACTGTGCAAATTATTTGCTCAATCGCGTCTTGAATCGAGTTGTTCCTTCCATGACTTTCGTCGAACGATGGTATGGAAAGAAGCCTTCCGTTGGCCACCTCCGTGTGTTTGGATGTGTTTCCTGGGCCCACATTCCTCGTGATTGTAGAAAGAAGTTGGATGCAAAGAGTCATGCTTGCATCATGATGGGCTACTCTAAAGAGTCGAAATCCTATTGACTATTTGATCCTGTCAAATGACAAATCATTGTCAGATGCAATGTTCGATTTGATGAGAAGTCTTCTGGCGTTAAGTTGTTGAATGCCTCTTTTGGATTGGTACATGATGATCCCTTTGATGTTGTCTCTGACACTGGTACTCCTGTTCCATTCTTCATTCCATTGGCTGGACAGTGAAACTTTCTTCCTGTTTCGACTAGACTGTCGACTTCCGAGTCAACTAGTCCGTCGTCCTCTGTTTTGACTGGTCCGCCGACTGAAGACCCTCTGACTTCTGATCGACATGGTGAAGTGAATCGTGGTTCACCTGTTTCTTGTCTACCCCGATGCGCTGCCAGGATCATTGAAGCTGCTGAAGCTGATGATGGAGATGCATCTTGCAGACGCCAAACTTGAAGTCAAAAGCAACATGCCAGCATTGCTTTGATGACTTGTGTCCTTGAAACCTCATACCCTGTTACCTAATCAGATGTTGAAGGGCGACCTGAATGGGAGCAGGAAATGAAGACTGAAATTGATTCTTTGTTGAAGAATCAGACTTGGGACTTGGTTTCCCAACCGTAAGGAAAGAACATTGTGAAGTGTCGATGGGTCTATCGATGGGTCTACAAGACCAAATTTACCTCTGAAGGTGTTTGTTAGCGACATAAAGCGCACCTGGTTGCGAAGGAATTTTCTCAACAAGAAGGCATTGACTACATTGAAACCTTTGCTCCTGTTGCAAAGATGAACTTTGTTCGAGTGATTCTTTCCCTTGATGCTCATTTTGGATGGAAAATCCATTGGATGGATGTGAAGAGTGCCTTTCTTCATGGAGACCTGTTTGAAGAAAATTTCATGGAACAACCACTTGGTTTTGTGACAGATTCGAATTTGGTATGTTGACTCAAGAAGTCGCTTTATGGTTTGAAGCAGGCCCCTTGGGCCTGGTATGCTAAGATCGACAGTTTCTTTCTTCGACTTGGCTTCAAACGGTGTGAATCTAATCACAACTTGTATGTTCTCCACACCATTGGAGACACTCTGATTGTTGTTATATATGCAAATGACTTACTCATTATTGGCAATAATAATGGTCTCATCCTTAGATTGAAGAAATAGCTTGTTGAATCCTTTGATATGATAGATCTTGGTACTCTGCATTATTTTTTAGGTTTTCAAGTATTACCACTTTGTGATGGCTTTTTCATTTCTCAATCTAAATATGTGATGGATCTGTTGACACGTTTTAATATGGCTGATTGCAAGCCCTGTGCTACTCCCTTTCAGTCTGGAGTAAAGCTTACTAAAACCTATCAAACACTCGTCGTCGATGCTACACTCTATGGACAATTGGTCGACAATCTTATTTATCTTACTCATAGCTGATTTGACATTTCCTTTGTTGTTAGTGTGGTTTCTCGGTTCATGTAGGACCCTAAAGAAATGTTGAAGTTTGAGTAGCTTTGGAAGATATCCTTATTGTATTTGACCAAGACAAAACCCTAAAAAATATTATTATATTATATTTGTTAAGACGACCCTATTGTGCCTTGACAAGTAAAATGAAAAATAAAAAGATAAATTGACAGGTCGGCCCAGACCTAATTTTAGGCTGGCCAAACTACTATTTAATATTTATAAAGGAGGCCAGCGCCTCTTTTGAACAAAAAACACACTAGCTCTGCAGCTAAGAACAAAAGTGTGCAAGTCTTAGAGGAAGACACTAGTGCAACTAGGAGGTGACGTTGTGGAGGTTCTTGGTCTACTTCTCGGTTATATCTTGGTTATGTGGTGCGCTACTCTTTACCTAGTCAAGGGTTTGAGGAGGATCTTTTGCTTTGTTAGTTCTCTCTTGGAGAGAGGCATTGTTCTTGGTTGGTGAATCTATATTGAGGAAATTTGCTGGGTTTTTCCCCTAGAGGGTTTTCTGAGGGTAAATCTTGTGTACGCTGTGAATGTTATTCTTTCATTAATCCTTTATATGCAGTAATTGTGCTAATGGTTTAAATGTAAAAGAACACTAATCTAATTAATTGCTTAAGACAAAAATTCAACATAGTTTCAGAGCGGGCCTGAAAGAAGGCATTTTCATAGCACATAAGAGATCGCTAAGCAAAACAAGGGCATAGGAAGACTCTCCTAACCCTAACACACCTTTTCCCTGGAACAGTTTTCAGTTTTGGACAAATTTCAGAAATTAAGGTTTCTGCATACTAGGGTTTCTGCATAAACCCTAAAAGGTGACGTCATCCACCTTGCTGGAGGACGTTGGGAAAAGTAAGACCATCTAGGAGCTCGCCCTAGGAGGGCACATCTAGTCCCTGGATCAAAATTCTGAAATTCAAAGTTTGAGGACTTAGGGTTTCCTCATAAAATCCTAGGTTTGCAGTACTAGTTGCAGTTGCAGTATCAATTGTAGTTGCAATGCCAGTTCCTTCATACTAGTTGTAGTATCAGTTGTAGTTGCAATGCCAGTTCCTTCATACTAGTTGTAGCACCAGTTGTAGTACCAGTTGCAGTGCCAGTTGCAACACTAGTTGCAGTGCCTGTTGCAGCACCAGTTGCAGTACCAGTTGCAGTGAAAGGTTTTTTTAAGTGTTGGGACTGGTTTTTTATTGTCCTAGTGCGCCTTACCCTAGCAAATCTCCAACTACCTTTAGATTACAAGTTGGAGCACCTTTGAAGTTTTAAAGGTTCATTATTGCTTGCCGTTGTTGCCGGATGGTGCCACTACCTGTCGATACTGTCAGAGGTATGTACTTACATATGTTTAAACTGTATCATTATCTTAAGGGTATTTGCAGGAGAAGGGATCTTTTGTCCAAACAACAATCATAGATCCAGAAGGATCTCAGATCCAACACATTCAGAGGAACAATGCACCCTAGGTTTGATTATTTTGATATGCCTCTATTTTTTATGGAATTATTGTGATCTTATGAACATCTAGGTTATATTTTGATCTGTTGAAGTTATGACTATCATACTAACCATTGGTCAAAATTAAAGTCAAAGTATTAGATTGATTAAATTGATAAGATTCAAATTTGCACATATCAAGTTTGATACCTGCCACATTACAAGTAAACACTATAGTTGTGATAGCAATCTTTGAAAAGTTTTTGAATACTTGGTAGCATGTGAGCACTATTGAGATAAATGTTATTGTAATTATTTACTAGATATAACTAACATCTCCTCTAGGAGAAACTTCTTGTTTTGTCTCCAGGTTACCATGGAGGAATGATTGATCACAACACTAGAAGAGTGTTGCTCTCATTTCTTACTATTGCATTTCTTATTTTTGCCTCTTGTTCCAGGCAAGTCACAAGTGATAGCTCTGAAGGAGCTACTGTGACGATTGTTCTCGCTATTGTTTTTATTATTATTATAAAGAGCATTATTCTTGTCTATTGTTTTTCCCTTGTTGTTCTTGTTCTGGGCAGGTCATAGGTGATAACCCTGAGGGAAGCTATAGTGACGGTTGCAGGAGACAACATATTAGATGATCTCTAGTTTGAGACATGAACTAGACTATCCAGATAAGAAGTTGTATACACGACCGTATACATCCATGTACCAAAGAAGACGAAGACGAAGAAGGGTACTTTTACGAGATACAAAGTATCTCATATGGAGATTGATTGTAAGGAGCAGAAGGCTCCAAAGATGACCGAACAAATCCCTCTAGTGCATTTGATCACTCTTCAGATCATCAGGAAGAGTTAGTAGAGCTAGAAGGGCCTACCCATAATCATTGTAGTAACCAGGAAGAGACCAGCATGGTCCCATGACACTTTGCAGGATGCAAAGCCATATAACATTGACGAGCCATATCATGAGGAGCAGATGGCTCCACCAGTGGTGAGGTAGGTGGCCCCAGCAAGTACCAACTTAGAAGGAGGTAGAGTTTAGAGGGAGTCAACTCTCACGATCTAGTAAGGAGGAGCAACCTCCCCAGGACCATTCATAGAGATGTGCAAAGCTTGATTTGTGTCAAGAGGATTCTCCTAGCAAGAGGGAGAAGACTATGATGAGACACTTGCTCTAGTAATCAGAAGAAATATATATAGAACAACCATGATCCATCAAAAGAGGTCGATGCAGTATGAGATTCAGAGGGAGCAAATGAATCTGTTATCGTGATGGAGTAGAGGAGCTACTCTCAGAGTTCAACAACTACAGTGAGAATGGAGCAGTCATTCTCAGTTTCAGAAAAAACAGCTTTAGGTGCAGAGTCCCAATTTTAGAAGGAACAATTGCAGAGAGAGTAGAGGACATACTCTCAGACAGTGAGACAGATAGTGCTTTGTGAAAAGCACATAGAGCCAACACATAATTGAGCAGATTGAGTTGCAACTGAGCAAGTGTACGGGTTTGGTACAATTTGATGTGAAAATTTGGTTCGTTGATATATTTGACGAACACGAGGACAAATATATGTTTTGCGGTGAACACATTGAGCCTATACATGTTCACCTGATTGCGGAAAAACATGTGATAAGGTACCTGAAAGGTACAATTGATTATGGACTCAAATATATCTCGAATCACGAGATAAGACTGCAAGGGCTACACATATTCAAATTTGGGCAAGTAGTGTCACATACTGGAAAAGTATATACAAATGTTGCTCTAGTTTGGGATTAGCTGTGATCTCTTGGATTAGTAGGAAGCAAAATGGTATGGCACTCGGTTTCGCAGAGATAGAGTATGTGGCAGCATGGTCAACTTGTGGCAAAGTAGTGTGGCTTCAGAAGTTAATTGCAGAATTGTTTGATCTCGAGTTGGAGGAGACTTGTATCTTTTATGACAACCAGAGTTGGATGAAGTTGTCAAAGAACCCAGCGTGTCATGACAAATCCAAGCATATCGAGATCAAGTACTATTATATCTGAGAGATGATACAGCGGGGAGCAGTGAAAGCTCCAGTATGTTCCTACCGACGAGCAGGTAGCAGACGTGTTGACTAAGCCTTTGTCAAGAGTGAAGTTCAAATACTTCAGAGACAAGCTTGGTGTGGTCCAGAAGGATTTTCCCTCATGAGAGGGAGTGATGTGTTCCCTAGTAGCCGGAAGTGATGAGATCCTCAGTAGTGGGAGCTACTCCAACGCAGGTTGGTATGCTACTCTAGCGCAAGTTGGTACTCCAAAGCAGGCTGGTATGCTACCCCGACGCATGTTGGTATACTACTCCAACACAGGCTAGTATGTTAATCCCAACACAGGTTGGTATGCTACTCCAACGCAGGCTGGTATTGTACTCCAGTAAAAGTGCATAACTTCCTATCATATATAGATCCGTGATTGACAACAAGACAATGACCAGGTGTACAGAAACGCAAAAGTAGTGATGATGATCGTGACAAAAATAATACCTTCCTTACAGAATAGCTTCGGAAGATATCCCTATTGTATTTGACCAAGACAAAACCCTAAGGAATATTATTATATTATATTTGTTAAGACGACCCTATTGTGCCTTTGTAAAAGTCGGCCCTATTGTGCCTTGACAAGTAAAATGAAAAATAAAATGATAAATTGACAGGTCGGCCCAGACCTAATTTTAGGCTAGCCAAACTACTATTTATAAAGGAGTCCAATGCCTCATTTGAACAGGGAACACACTAGCTCTGCAACTAAGAAGAGAAATGCGCAAGTCTTAGAGGAAGACACCATTGCAGCCAGGAGGTGACGTTGTGGAGGTTCTTGGTCTACTTCTCAGTTATATCTTGGTTATGTGGTGCTCTACTCTTCCCTAGTCAAGGGTTTGAGGAGGATCTTCTACTTTGTTAGTTCTCTCTTGGAGAGAGGCATTGTTCTTGGTTTGTGAATCTATATTGAGGAAGTTTGTTGGGTTTTTCCCCTAGAGGGTTTTCCCAGGGTAAATCTTGTGTATGTTGTGAATGTTATTCTTTCAGTAATCCTTTATATGCAGTTATTGTGCTAATGGTTTAAACGTAAAAGAACACTAATCTAATTAACTGCTTAAGAAGAAAATTCAACAAGAAAACAACTGGAAAGCAGTCAAACGAATTGTTCTCTATTTGAAGGGAACCACTCATTTTGGTATCAAGTATTGTTGAAGTTCAGATTCGCTAGTCGGCTACACTGACTCTGACTGGGCTAGCGACGGTGATGATCAAAAGTCCACTTATGGCTATATGTGTTTCGCTATAGCATTGGACTTTTGGTGTGGTTGTGCAAGAAACAAAAGGTCGTCTCCTTGTCGACTACAGAAGCAGAATATCGTGGCGTCATTCAAGCAGGTACTAAAGCAGTTTGGATTCGCCAACTTTTGGGAGAACTTGGCCTTCCTGTTTAGACCTCGACTACAATCTATTGTGATAATCAAAGTGTCATACAAGTTGTTGACAATCCTGTTGCTCACAGTAAGATGAAGCATGTTGAGCTCTATGCTCGCTACTTGAGACAGTTGGTTCATGAGAGTGTTGTCTCTCTTGAATATTGCAGAACTGAAGATCAAGTTGTTAATATCTTCACAAAACCTTTAGATGAAGCCAGATTTATCAAGCTTCGCACGATGCTTGGGCTTCAGGAAGCTGCAATTATGGGGGTGGTGTTCTAGTGATGTAATTTCACCTCTTGAAACTCCAGAGTTGTGTGTTGATGGGTAGGTGTTGGAACATCAAGCATTGATGGTTCATCACACATCTTCTGGGTTTAGTGGATCGAGAGGTCGACCTTCATTTGGATATAGTCGGTCGAGTGATCGACCAACACACCACACCAGTCGGTCGAGTAGTCGACATGCCTATCGATCGTACAATCAACCAACAGTCGAAGATAGTCGGGCGGTAGATCGACCAACCCAACAATCGACTATGAGTTGGATGTGTAGGTGGTCGGGTTGAGTCCTGTCAAGCCGACTCGACAAAGCAGATTTTGTGGAGTCAACTCTAACTTTCAATGGATACATGTGGACAAGATCTTCTGGATTCTATGGAAGTTGGTTAAATCTTGAGACTATAAAAGAAGACCCCTTGGGTCATTAACAATCATGCGAATTGAGATTGTGTAATAGATCATGTGGATCAAGATGTGCAATATGCACTGTGATGTTCTGATCACAGTGCGCTCTGCTCAAATGTTGTAATAGTGTCTTTAGACACCACCTGTTGTCTTCGAACTTTTTTGCCCCTCTTCGACTATCTGCAACACTGTGTTCTCTGTGTCATGTCGTGTTCCACCTTATTTCCCAACATATTAAACATGTGAAGTGGAAATGTAATTTTGCCAAATACAACTATATTTGCTTGGGTTAAACCTAAAATAAGGAGAAAATGACGACTCTGAAATATATTTTGTATGTATCATTGTGAAATATATCATTGTGGTGAGAATCATCATCCAGGTAATGATACTTCACTAAAATACTTGCTATATGTTGATATTATGTTCTATCCAAAGAGTTAATGTAGTCCTAATTTGTTGATTATCAATTGGAACTTGTTATCACCAATTTTTTTTTTTATTGTTTTTCAATAAAAAATAACATTAATCATGTGGAAAAAATTGCCAACAAGTATAATAAGAGTGCATGGTATTATTGCAAACCTGAAGTCATTGAAACTATTATATATTATTTGGAGGATAGTGGAATTTCATAATAAAAAAGGGAGAATTTGTAAAAAATGTATGAGACTTGTAACCCAAGGGCATTCACACTACATATGAGCCAAGCAAAAAGAGCCACACAAGTGTAAGCAATAACACATGAAGCCATTTCTTTTGCAAATAAAAATTATATTTTCCATTATGATATAGAAGAGTGCAAGTTGTTCAAGGGTTTATAGGGAATGAAGCTAATGCTTAGATTTTTCATCCCTTAATTGAGTATGTCAAATATTCACGTGACCATTTCACAAAAAGATTTTTATACTCACTATATATTATAATATGTTTTTCTTATTGTATTATACTAAGCTATGATTGTTCATATCTTAGAATTACTTGTTAACAATAATTTACAATTAAAAAAAATACAGAAATCTCTATAAAAAAAAAAAGAAGTAACCATATTATTGTTGTTCATCTTGAACTAATTAAATTCTAGCAGAAGTCTCTCATGGAGTGTCTTCCACAAAACAATTGCCCCTTCAATCTTGCATTCTCATCCTAACGAGTTCCCTAACACCATGTTTTTGGAGAATGCATTTTCATGTTGTTCATGTGGGCCACAACTTCCACAATTATGTTCATCTTGTTGAATACCTTTGGTTAGATGCGTACCAACACAACTTCTTACCGGTAATGCCTTGCCTTCTTGACATTCACTGTGTTTGGTTTGGATGTTGACTCTAAGTCATTGGGGCAACCCAACCATTATTTTGATGATGGTTAATATGCTATGTGATGATGATTGTATATACATACCTACGACACTGCAGTGACATGGTTGATGTGTATGTCTTGACTTGTGATTGTTGGTATGTTGAACTCATAAAATGTGCTTATAAACAATAATGTGATAATGTGATATGTTATGAGACTTAAATCATGTGTGCTGCATTTCGTTATGCATCTATACGATACCATGTTGATTATGATATTTGGCTTATGAAGATATTGTGTTAATAATGTGTTGAGTTGTGCTATGATAAGCATGCACAAGAGACTTTGGACTTCTTGATGATATGAGGCCTATGAAGAAAATCTAAGGCTAGATGATCCTTTGCTAATGTTGATTGCTTAATCATGATTTCAGGATGTATGGTAGGCAATATTTTGAGCCTTTGCTTAACTATATACTTGAGTTGGATGACAAATTTATGATACGCAACGATACATGGTTATGTTAACTATGATTGATATAGGCAATCGATCACCTAGTATGAAGAAGTGTGCATGTAGATGGGCTTTGAGATGGGAGCCAATGTGTGGGCTCTATGAGGCCTTATGATGGGTAACCATTGTTATTCTTCAACTTGCTTATGGTTATTGTTGATGTATTGAACAATGCTACTTGTGTTGAAATATTGTAACTTCAAAGAATATTCTACCTAAGAAGGAGTGTTGGATAATATTGTTATATTATATTTGTTAATTAGGCCCTATTGTGCCTTGACATTTAAATGTAAATTAGGAGGGTATAGTGACAGGTCGGCCCAGACCTAATTTTAGGCTAGCCAGACCACTATTTATAAGGGAGGCTAGCGCCTCATTTGGACACACACACCAACTAGCTTTGCAATGCACAAGTCTTGGAGGAGAGCCTACTGCAACTAGGGGTGACGTCAAGGAGGGTTTTGGTCTATGTCTTGGTATCTCTTGGTTAAGTAGTGCGCTACTCTTTCCTAGTGAAGGAGTAAAGGAGGATCTTCTGCTTTGTCTCTGGTCTATCTATATTGAGGAAGTTTTGTTGGGTTTTCTTCCCCATGAGGGTTTCCTAGGATAATATGCGTGTCTATTGTTTTTGTGATTGCCACTCTTTCAGTGATCTTATTTATGCAGCTGATGTGCTAAATGATTATAATAATAAAGAAGAATCATAACTGCTAGTTGTATAAGTAAAATATCAACATGGAATCAGAGCAGGCCTGAAAGAGACCAACTCACAGTTTATAAGAAGTGACTAGTCTTAGCGCACCCTCTCCAAAATCCAGTTTTCAGTATTGCAGCTGCTGTAGAATTAGGGTTTCTGCATAAACCCTAAGTGTGATGTTTTCCCTATTTAAGGAAGATGTTTGGGTAAGTAACCACATCTAGGAGCTCGCCCTAGGAGGGCGCATCTAGTCCTTGGATCAAAATTCTAAAATTGGAAGTTTGAAAAATTAGGGTTTCTTCATAAAACCCTAAGTTGCAGTTGAAGTACTAGTTGCAGTTGCAGTATCAGTTGCAGTTGCAGTTGAAGTACTAGTTGCAGTTGCAGTATCAGTTGTAGTATCAGTTGCAGTTGCAGTGCCAGTTCCTTCATGCCAATTGCAACACCAGATGCAGTGCCAACACCAGCTATAGTACTGATTGTAATGAAAGTTTTTGTGAAGTGTTAGGACTGATTTTTATTGTCCTAGTGCGCCTTACCCTAGAAAATATCTAGCTAACTTTAAGTTACAAGTTGAAGCACCTTTGAAGTTTTAAAGGTTCGTTATTGCTTGTCGTTGCTGTCGGATGGTGCCACTACCTGCCGACACTGTTAGAGGTATGTACTTACATATGTTCAAACCGTATCATTATTTGAAAGGGTATTTGCAGGAGAAAGGATATTTTGTTTAAACAACAATCGTAGATCCAGAAGGATCTCAGATCCAACACATTCAGAGGAACAATGCACCCCACGTTTGAATAATTTGATATGCCTCTATTTGTTATGGCATTATTGTGATCTTATGAACATCTAGGTTGTATTTTGATTTGTTGAAGTTATGACTATCATACTAATCATTGGTCAAAATTAAATTCAAAGTATTAGATTGATTAAAGTTGAGATTAT
>JASDQU010214986.1:0-18398 GCA_032191745.1 Picea mariana
GTTTAGAGCCTTCTCTGAGTTGAATAGAAATAATGAAGCTTTGATGCACTATCTGTAGATGTTCCGTACTTAAAAAGTCAGGGAGAGAATTTGAGGTGCCCTTGATATGCTCTATGGAGAAGTCAAACTTACTAAACAAAGCTTGCCACCTTGCAAACTTATGGTCACCTGAACTTTTGAGATCTTTATGCAGGACTTTGTTCATGGCAATAGCATCTGTCCTCAAGATAAACTTTTTATAAATTAAATAGAGCTCAAATTTGTGAATAGCATTCAAAGCAGCTTTAATTTCCTTTTCTAAGGTTGAGTAATTTCATTCGGCGGATTGCCATAAGCCTGAGGCAAATTGGATGACCTCTTCCTTCTTCTGCTGGTTTATCTTTTTTAGGACAGCTCCCCATCCAAGATTGCTTGCATCTGTTTCTACAACTTTAAGTAAGTTATCATCAGAAACATGTAGAATGGGCAGGCGTTTGACTTTAGATTTAATATTCCCGACTGCTTGGGTATGTGCTTCTGTCCAAGGAGATGGATCCTTTTGAAGTATTTCATTTAGTAGCTTCCTGTCTTTGGCACAGTCTCGATAAAAGTGGCTAATGTAATTGAGACTTCCTAAGAATCTCTGAAGCTGAGTTTTATCAGTAATCTTGTCAGGAAATTTATCTGCAAACTCAATAGCATGAGTTTGTAAAGTGATTTTCCCATTAACAATAACATGTACAAGAAACTTGATTTCAGTCTGAAAGAGTTCCATTTTTTTCTTGGACAAAACAAGACCAGCTTGTTTTATAGCCTGTCAAAGAGTCTTCAAATGTTTGAAATGTTGTTCAATGGATGAAGAAAAAACTAAGATATCATCAATATATACTTTTAGCCAATCAAAATAAGGCTTTAGAGTTTCATCCATTACTCTCTGGAATTTGGAGGGTGCATGTTTCAAGACAAAGGGCATTACATTCCACTCATAGTGACCAGTAGGAACATTGAAAGTTGTTTTAAACTTATCCTTTTCATTAATAGAGACTTGCCAGAATCTTGATTTTAGATCAAATTTGGAAAAGATCTTGGCTCCTCCAATTCTGGTGACTAAATTGCTCTTGTTGGGGATGGGATAAGTATCATCAGCTAGAACCTTATTTAGAGGATTGTAGTTTACCACCAATCTTGGTACACCTCTAATTTGTTCTGAGTGTTTATTGACATAAAATCCATAGCAATTCCATGGACTTGTAGACTTTCTGATCAGTCCTCTTTCTAGGAGACTTTCAATTTCTTGTGTGCATAGCCTTTGGTATTCTGAATTCATTGGAATTGCATGTCTTTTGCATGGAGTACCAAAATAGTCTTCCTTGTAGGGTAGGTACACTTCATGTTTCTTTTGTTTCCAGAAGGCAGTAGGATTTTTAGAACATACTGTTTCTGAAAAGAGTTTTTTCAAGGACATGATTTTCTTTTGGATTCCGGGCTTCTGTAATTGTCCCTGGATTCTGACTGTAGTCTGAATCCCCTGCAATTCTTTAATATTCTTAGATCGAAGAAGATTTATTTCCACAGAATCTACATTTCTAGGTGTAGAAATAAAAGGAAGTTTTACTATTTTTCCCTCAGAGATAGTTATGAAATAGCCTTTTTCTTCTGGAGAAACTTTTGTGGAGCCATGAGGACAAACAACTGCTAAAAAAGGAGTTCCAAGAACACAGGCCACTAGAATTTCTGCTAGGAAAAATTTCATCTTGAGGTAGAATTTCTGGAAGCACAGGATTGCTTCAGGAATAAAGAAAGAAATGGTGTTCAAAATATTACCAAGGCCAGTGATAGTCAAATCTGTTTTTTCCCGTAAAGAGACAGGAATGACATGCTTATTGAGCAGATTCAAATCTGAACCTGTATCTATCAATGTCATAAGTCTAAAATTCAGATCTTGAATCTGTAATTCTATTAAGACATGATATTGCTGATGTTGAATTTGGACACCTTTTGCTTTGTCAGGCTCTCTTTCTTCGCCTTTTTTGATTTTCTTGATGTTATTAATTTCTCTGCTCAAGTCTGCTAAGGAAAGAGAAGAGACTGGACAGGATACTGGGTTTGCTTTGGTAGGAACCAGAGTGGGTTTGGAACTAAGTTTAGTATTGTACCACTCATAGAAGGAAATATAAAGATTTCTATCCTCCATAAATCTTTTCCATTCTTCAGCTAAGATGATTTTTTCTGGGTCTGGAGTTTTCTTGGCAAATCCTTTTGCTGAAGGATGAGTATAGAGGTCCCAATTTAGCATGTTCTTCATCCAGTCTTTGCTGATAGAAGTTTTCGGACATCCTCTTGATAATTTTAAGAATTTTTTGACTTTAGTAGAAGAAGGTCTCTTTATATCTTTTGGAAAATAGGATCGCAGCCTTTCTCTTATTCTGTCATGGGGTTGGTTGATTATGGCTAGAACATGTGAGTCATGTGGGAAGGGAATGTCAGAACAATGAGGATGGGGACATTGGTCTTTGGTGGTTGATACTGGAGGAGGTATATTAGTTCTATGATTATGGTTATCATGCTTGAATAGAAGATTAGGATTATTTACAGATATTGATAAAGAAGATAAACTGATTAAGTCACTATAGTCAGGACATTTGACTGAAAAAGGGACTTCACCTATTTGACCAGCCAGAGTTTGTAAAGAGGTATGAACATAGAAGTTTGGAACAGGAGGAGGAGATCTGGATGGCTTAGGCCATGTAGTACTTTGGGTGAGTTGTCTTTGTGGAAAAGAAATGATAGCAGATTCACCACTTTCTTTGATTTGGGCTGAGGTGATGGCTCTAGGAATGGGTAATTTAGGAGTGTCAATCACCTAGTCTGTAGGGAAAGACAGATCTTCCCATCTGTTGGTACTATGTTCAACTTTCTGGTTCAAATCATCTGTAACAACTAAGGTGCTGGCCATAGAATCTTTACTTGGCGCATGAAGAGCAACAGGAAACATAGTATTTGTATGATGAAAGCAGCCTCTTGCTTGGATGGTAATATTTGTTTGTTTAGCCTTCACACTGAACCCTGTTGTTCTGATTTGTAATTTAAGGATATCCCCAAGAGTTTCGTCAAAAGAAGATACAACAAAATTGGGATAACAATCAAAGTAGACAGGACCATTTGACAAAGGAGCAACTATTCCTCCAATGATGGAATCAGTAAACTTATCATGGGTTAAATCCCTGATGGTACATAGGACATAGGCATTTATTCCTTTATGTACTAAAGCGTTGATGCCTATTCTGATACATCCGAAATGTACAAATTTGGTCCCATGCTTTTTTGCTTCCTGTTGAATTTCTTTGGGGTTAAGCAAAGAAATGGTCTGTGTTTCATCACTATTTTGCTGTATAGTACTGACAGATTCTTTGACAAATACTCTGGTGACTGCTTTAAGGTGAAACATATTTAAGTCCTGATAGACCTTGCTTGGGCTAATTGAAGGGAGTTTCCATGCAGCCTGAGGATTTTCTTCTATATTAGCTTGGTTTATGGATTGAGAACGACTTAAAGAAAACATAGATTCTAGACTGGTTTGTCTTGAAGTACTTGCTTCTGCTTCTTCAGAACTTTTAATATCTCTAAAAGACACTGAACGAGAATCCATACTAAGTATTTCTATCTTTACTCAGAAAGGGAGGGCTTTGAAACTAATCTCCTGCTTTTCTCAAAGGTGCATGGATTTCGCTAAGATGCTGGCCTTTTCCCCAGGTAAAGACTAGAAAACTGTTCTTGCGAGTCACAGTAGTGGAACTGTGCCTTTAAATAGCCCGAGACTACTGATACAGCTCTGGATTCTAAAATAAGGAACTTGGACACACAGTGACAACTATAAACAGAGACTGAAAACCCACGGAAAACGGATGACACCACTGTCGGCCATCTAGACTCGAATATTAATCAAATGGATGATCTTTAAAGTGATTGAATAAATATGGGTCCCAATGCTATGTATAGACTTGCCTTAGAAGTTCCGGATCATAATCTGGCTCAGACGGTTGAAGCATGAATTTTTTCCTTAGCACCCATGGATGTTTTTCATGGATGAAAACTTCTTTGAATTCTTCATCAGAGATTAAATCATTAATGATATTTAGAGGTCTGTCATATTGAAGAAACATTGTTCTGGTTTCTGAGACTTCTGGATTGATCCCAATAGGGTTTAAACCAAACTTATGCCACCAATCCATTATCCATTCTGGTTCTTCCCAATTTCTAAATGAATGAGCAAATTTAATTTGGGTATAGAAAAAATTGAATTTGCTGGTCCACAAGAAATCTTGAAACCACATCTCTTTATATTGCTCATAATTTGTCCCATAGACTAGTTCACCAGGGTCTTGATTTGGCCAATCTAATAGGCCTCTCATTCTATTTATTTGGAAAGAATGATAGACAGGGGCTCGTGACCAGGCTCTGATAGATGGCTCATACCATTGAGTATCTGCTGCCCTTAACCTGGTTAAATCTCCGAATTCCAATAACTTCTCTCTGGAGGAGATTGTAATAGGTTGGTGTATCTGTCCCAAGATATGCTGAGGAGGAAGCACTGTTGGACTAGTATTAGTAGAAAACCCAGGGAGTCCAACCTCAATTTTTTCTAAACTTCTTAGTTGCCAAGTGGGATTCCAATGTGCTTTGTAAACATCCCAAGGAGTATTGTCAGCAAAATAGGTGCTGACTGGTTTTTGTCTATCTTTATCAAATACTTCCACTACAATCATGCAGTTATAGTATGCAATCTGCATGTTTATTTCAGATATGAATGGAAGTTCAATTCTTTTGGAAGGAATGTCCTTTATTTTAGTCATTGTGATAAAGTAGCCAGGGCTTCCATCACAGAGACAAGAGCCATGGGGAACTACTGCTGATAAAAAAGGAGCTCCCAAAATGCAGTCTACTGGAATATCAGAAATATGGAATCTCATTCCTAGGCTGTATTCATGAAGTAATATATTAGCCCTAGAGACTTCATACTTGAAACTTGTATCTTTATTTCCTAATCCAGTAGCAACTCCAAAACTAGATGACCAGTATTTTGCAGGTATTACTCCTGTATGGAAAATATTGATATATGATCCAGTATCAATTAATGTTGTGATATTAAATATTTCATTACAAATTTCAACATTTATCTTCACATAATATGTCTGATGGGATACTGGTAAAACCTGCATGCCTTTTACTCCCTGTAACTCAGCTGTGGATCTTTCTTGTATAATGGTTTCGAAGGGAGCATCTTCCAATGGTGGTGGTATAGATTCAATTCTTTCTTTAAGAAGATTTATTTCTTGTCTTGCCCAAGAATCTACGGGATAACCAGTCTCTACCTCTTGCTGTAGAATAGAAAATGCTCTTTTAAGATTTGCCATTTCTTCTTTAAGAGAAGTGACCTCTTTTGCCAAGTCTGAAATAGAGATATTCTGTAATTTTGGTTCTCTGTTGAATTTGATGTAAGTCTTGGTGTTTTTGTCAAAAGAGGCATCTAAAAAGAGAGGTTGCTTTTTTGGCATTAAACAATCTCTCCCTTTTTGTTCAGATTTAATTGCTTTGATATAAGCTTCTAGGAGAGAAGACTTCATTTCAATTTCTGGAAGATTTTTTATCTGAGCAAGCATTTGGGCTTCTTGGTCTCCTGTATTATTGAACATGCATACTTTTAATTTTTCTACTTGGGGAAGTTGGGTGTCAGAGTCAGAATCTGTATCAGAATCACTACAAGAACATAGTAGGGGGTTATTACAGTTGCATGAATGAGTTATAACTACTTCCTCTTCTGATGAGGATTCTGTAGTGGAAGAACAACATCCTATATCTAGCAATTGTGCTTCTAGCTTGGGTTTATTGTGGGGACCATGAGGACAATGATTTGTATCATGCGTTTGATCTCCACATCTGTTATATGGAAACCTTGGTTGTTTTTTCTTTTCTTGAATTTCTCTCGCCTTTTGCTCAGACAATTTTCCTTTTCCTTTTCTGGCAGCTTCACTGTTGGGACACTCATGAGCATAGTATCCATTTTTTCCACAGATCCAGCATTTGATCTGTTGTTTTGCCTCATACTTATGAGTTTTTAACTTGATATCTTGAGGTGTAAAATAATGAGTGTTTGGAATAAACTTATACTTTCCCTTTTTATTTCTGTCCTTCTTGTATTCTTTTCTTCTTTTTCGGGTTTGCAGGCCTGGATTTGTATTGTATAGGCCATACTATTCACATACAGACTTCTGGTCAGGCAAATAAGAAGTTTTTGAAACTGATTTTTGAATCTTCATACTGGTGCACAATCCTATCAAGGATCTAGTGATGATAGAATAAATTTCTCCCCATGTGTATGTCTCATATGGGAGGGTAAAAGTGTCCTCCATTTTGAGATATTCCACAAATTTGCTAGGCAGGGCTGCCATATAAACTTGTTTCCACAAAAAATTTTTACTATCTTTGACTTCAAAGATCCTCTGGGTCCATTCTTTGTGGAATTGTTCATACTCTGACATTTTCCTACATTTCATGTTCATCAAGACAATTTCATGTTTGTCAGAGATTTCTGTTTCAGTACCACACCAATGTTCTAGGATGAGGGTGGTGAGTGCCCCAATCATATTGTTCATGGAATTTTCATGATAGACTATATCTCCTTGTTCATCTTTCAAAGTTTCTGCTTCCATTTTTGAAATCATGAGAGGTGATGAGATTACTTCCCACCATTTACTCAAAGTTCCAGTGAAGCATTGTATGATATTTTTGCATGCTTCCACTTCTCCTTTTCCTTTCATGCACATTATCTTATAGGAGACAAACATCCATTCAATCATTTGTCGGATCTGTGCAATAGAGAGATTATCTATATTCCATTCTTGGTACCAGTCTTCTGCAAAAACTTGGGAATCAGGTAATTTCCCTTTGCCTATTAGATCAGGAGTAGTTGGTCTATTGGAATGGGCAGGAAGATATTCATAAGCAAGTCTTCTGATGGTTACCATGGAAAGATTTTCATCTTCTTTTTGTTTGGAGCTTTCAGGATTTTCTTCTGGAGGGAAAAAGAAAGGAAATTTCTTTTTGATGGCTTTCTCAGAAGAGTTATATACAGGTGAGAGAATAGAGATATGAGAGCTAGGTAAGAGAAAAGAGGATGGGATGGGCTTATCTTCTTTGTGAGATTTCTTTTTGATATCTGTAAGGGATTTTCCTATTTCTGTTAAGGCTGTTCCTAGACCTTCCATTATATCTTCATTCTTTGGTTTGAGTTCTAGTGAAACAACCTTTTCTTTGACCTCTATTACTTTCTCATGAATCTGATTTACAGCATGAACAACTGTATTAGTAGAGACTTGGAGGTCAAGGATTTGTTCTTTTTTGGCATAATCCTTAATCGGATAGACTTGTGTGGCCATCCCTCTTAATGTTGTATTTGTCCAATTTATCTGTTCTGAAACAGACTGGACTCTTTTGTCTATTCCTGATAGTTGATTTGCTTCATCAGTAAGAAAAGGAATAACTTTAGCCTGTTTTGAATTATCTTCTAAGATAATTCTCTGAAAAGGTGGAAAAGTGGTTCTGGATTCTATGATGGATCCATCTGTACTTTTCCATTTATGACTGGGGGTGGAACTTTCTCCTGTTACTTGTACTATGAGCTTACTATACAACTTTCTCCATTCGAAGAAAGATATCCAGCAATCTTCTTTCATCATGTAATCCTTCCATAACTTTGCCAATCTTTGTTTTTCTTGTTCTGGGGTGAATTTTTCAAAATCTTGAGACTCAGGATTTGTAAAGAGATCCCAGTTAGTCATCTTTTTGATCCATTCATCTAGGAAGGTTCATTTTTTACAACCAGTGATGACTGTTAAGTATTTCAAAATTTCTTCTACAGCAGGTCTTTTCAAAGTATTTGGCAGAGGATTTGTGAATCTACAATCTGGTATTGTTACATCACACTATTCTATGTAACCTAGGCCATACTTTGGAGAATTTGGGGTTCGAGTACCTCTGTAGATTTCTTTTAATCTGGGATCTAAGCTTTCAATGGAACGCATATAATGAATCATGGCACAAATAGGAGATGCAGACAAACAGGTTTGTCCTGAAGTGCTTGCTTCTGCTTCTTCAGAATTTTTAATATCTCTAAAAGACACTGGATGAGAATCCATACTAAGTATTTCTATCTTTACTCAGAAAGGGAGGGCTTTGAAACTAATCTCCCGCTTTTCCCGAAGGCGCGTGGATTTCACTAAGTTGCTGGCCTTTTCCCTAGGTAAAGACTAGAAAACTATTCTTGTGAGTCGCAGTAGTGGAACTGTGCCTTTAAACAGCCCGAGACTACTGATACGGCTCTAGATTCTAAAATAAGAAACTTGGACACACAGTGACAACTATAAACAGAGACTGAAAACTGAGCGAATAGATATAACAGATCGAGAGAGTCTGTTATCATACCCAGGGCAAAAATGAATGTCGTGGCTGATTTTTGCCCCGGGTATGATAACAGACTCTCTCAATCTGTTATAGCTATTCGCTCAGTTTTTAGTCTCTGTTTATAGTTGTCACTGTGTGTCCAAATTCCTTGTTTTAGAATCCAGATCCGTATCAGTAGTCTCGGGCTGTTTAAAGGCACAGTTCCACTACTGCGACTCGCAAGAACATTTTTCTAGTCTTTACCTAGGGAAAAGGCCAGCAGCTTAGCGAAATCCACGCGCCTTCGGGAAAAGCAGGAGATTAGTTTCAAAGCCCTCCCTTTCTGAGTAAAGATAGAAATACTTAGTATGGATTCTCGTTCAGTGTCTTTTAGAGATATTAAAAGTTCCGAAGAAGCAGAAGCAAGTGCTTCAGGACAAACCAGTCTAGAATCTATGTTTTCTTTAAGTCGTTCTCAATCCATAAACCAAGCTAATATAGAAATTATAGAAGAAAATCCTCAGGCTGCATGGAAACTCCCTTCAATTAGCCCAAGCAAGGTCTATCAGGACTTAAATATGTTTCACCTTAAAGCAGTCACCAGAGTATTTGTCAAAGAATCTGTCAGTACTATACAGCAAAATAGTAATGAAACAAGACCATTTCTTTGCTTAACCCCAAATAAATTCAATAGGAAGAAAAAAAGCATGGGACCAAATTTGTACATTTTGGATGTATCAGAATAGGCATCAATGCTTTAGTACATAAAGAAATAAATGCCTATGTCCTATGTACCATCAGGGATTTAACCCATGATAAGTTTACTGATTTCATCATTGCAGGAATAGTTGCTCCTTTGTTAAATAGTCCTGTCTACTTTGATTGTTATCCCAATTTTGTTGTATCTGCTTTTGACAAAACTCTTGGGGATATCCTTAAATTACAAATCAGAACAACAGGGTTCAGTATGAAGGCTAAACGAACAAATATTGCCATCCAAGCAAGAGGTTGCTTTCGTCATACAAATACTATGTTTCCTGCTGTTCTTCATGCGCCAAGTAAAGATTCTATGGCCGACACCTTAGTTGTTATAGATGCTTTAAACCAAAAAGTTGAACATAGTACCATCAGATGGGAAAATCTGTCTTTCCCTATAGACTGGGTGATTGACACTCCTAAATTACCCATTCCTAGAGCCATCACCTCAGACCAAATCAAAGAAAGTGGTGAATCTGCTATCATTTCTTTTCCACAAAGACAACTCACCCAAAGTACTACATGGCCTAAGCCATCCAGATCTCCTCCTCCTGTTCCAAACTTCTGTGTTCATACCTCTTTACAAACTCTGGCTGGTCAAATAGGTGAAGTCCCTTTTTCAGTCAAATGTCCTGACTGTAGTGACTTAATCATTTTATCTTCTTTATCAATATCTGTAAATAATCCTAATCTTCTATTCAAGCATGATAACCATAATCCTAGAACTAATATACCTCCTCCGGTATCAACCACCAAAGACCAATGTCCCCATCCTCATTGTTCTAACATTGCTTTTCCACATGACTCACATGTTCTAGTCATAATCAACCAACCCCATGACAGAATAAGAGAAAGGTTGGGATCCTATTTTCCAAAAGATATAAAGAGACCTTCTTCTACTGAAGTCAAAAAATTCTTAAAATTATCAAGAGGATGTCCGAAAACTTTTGTCAGCAAAGGCTGGATGAAGAACATGCTAAATTGGGACCTCTATACTCATCCTTAAGCAAAAGGATTTGCCAAGAAAAATTCAGACCCAGAAAAGATCATCTTAGCTGAAGAATGGAAAAGATTTATGGAGGATAGAAATCTTTATATTTCCTTCTATGAGTGGTACAATACTAAACTTAGTTCCAAACCCACTCTGGTTCCTACCAAAGCAAACCCAGTATCCTGTCCAGTCTCTTCTCTTTCCTTAGTAGACTTGAGCAGAGAAATTAATAACATCAAGAAAATAAAAAAAGGCGAAGAAAGAGATCCTGACAAAGCAAAAGGTGTCCAAATTCAACATCAGCAGTATCATGTCTTAATAGAATTACAGATTCAAGATATGAATTTTAGACTTAAGACATTGATAGATACAGGTTCAGATTTGAATCTGCTCAATAAGCATGTCATTCTTGTCTCTTTATGGGAAAAAACAGATTTGACTGTCACTGGCCTTGGTAATATTTTTAACACCATTTCTTTCTTTATTCCTTAAGCAACCCTGTGCTTTCAGAAATTCTGCCTCAAGATGAAATTTTTCCTAGCAGAAATTCCAGTGGCCTGTGTTCTTGGAACTCCTTTTTTAGCATTTGTTTCTCCTCATGGCTCCACAAAAGTTTCTCCAGAACAAGAAGGCTATTTCATAACTATCTCTGAGGGAAAAATAGTAAAACTTCCCTTTATTTCTACACCTAGAAATGTAGATTCTGTGGAAATAAATCTTCTTCAATCTAAGAATATTAAAGAATTGTAGGGGATTTAGACTACAGCCAGAATCCAGGGACAATTACAGAAGCCCGGAATCCAAGAGAAAATCATGTCCCTGAAAAAACTATTTTCAGAAACAGTATGTTCTGAAAATCCTACTGCCTTCTGGAAACAAAAGAAACATGAAGTGTACCTACCCTACAAGGAAGACTATTTTGGTACTCCATGCAAAAGCTGTGCAATTCCAATGAATTCAGAATACCAAAGGCTATGCACACAAGAAATTGAAAGTCTCCTAGAAAGAGGACTGATCAGAAAGTCTACAAGTCCATGGAATTGCTATGGATTTTATGTCAATAAACACTCAGAACAAATTAGAGGTGTACCAATATTGGTGGTAAATTACAAACCTCTAAATAAGGTTCTAGCTGATGATACTTATCCCATCCCCAACAAGAGCAATTTAGTCACCAGAATTGGAGGAGCCAAGATCTTTTCCAAATTTGATCTAAAATCAGGATTCTGGCAAGTCTCTATTAATGAAAAGGATAAGTTTAAAACAACTTTCAATGTTCCTGCTGGTCACTATGAGTGGAACGTAATTCCCTTTGGCTTGAAACATGCACCCTCCAAATTCCAGAGAGTAATGGATGAAACTCTAAAGCCTTATTTTGATTGGCTAATAGTATATATTGATGATATCTTAGTTTTTTCTTCATCCATTGAACAACATTTCAAACATTTGAAGACTCTTTGGCAAGCTATAAAACAAGCTGGTCTTGTTTTGTCCAAGAAAAAAATGGAACTCTTTCAGACTGAAATCAAGTTTCTTGGACATGTTATTTTTAATGGGCAAATCACTTTACAAACTCATGCTATTGAGTTTGCAGATAAATTTCCTGACAAGATTACTGATAAAACTCAGCTTCAGAGATTCTTAGGAAGTCTCAATTACATTAGCCACTTTTATCGAGGCTGTGCCAAAGACAGGAAGCTACTAAATGAAAGACTTCAAAAGGATCCATCTCCTTGGATAGAAGCACATACCCAAGCAGTCAGGAATATTAAATCCAAAGTCAAACGCCTGCCCATTCTACATGTGTCTGATGATAACTTACTTAAATTTGTAGAAACAGATGCAAGCAATCTTGGATGGGGAGCTGTCCTAAAAAAGATAAACCAGCAGAAGAAGGAAGAGGTCATGCAATTTGCCTCAGGCTTATGGAAATCCGCCGAAAGAAATTACTCAAACTTAGAAAAGGAAATTAAAGCTGCTTTGAATGCTATTCACAAATTTGAGCTCTATTTAATTTATAAAATGTTTATCTTGAGAACAGATGCTATTGCCATGAATAAAGTCCTGCATAAAGATCTCAAAATTTCAGGTGACCATAAGTTTGCAAGGTGGCAAGCTCTGTTTAGTAATTTTGACTTCTCCATAGAGCATATAAAGGGCACCTCAAATTCTCTCCCTGACTTTTTAAGTAGGGAACATCTGCAGATAGTGCATCAAAGCTTCATTATTTCTATTCAACTCAGAGAAGGCTCTGAACATCTTGAAAACATCCCAGATACTATGAGGTGGGATGAATATTGTAGAAGCTGGGTTCCAATATGGGGCTTAAAAAGCACCAATATTATAGCTCCTACTACACAGGTACCATATTCTCTTCTAGTCCCTGAAGTAAGAAACAGAGGCAGTCCAAATCTATTGTCACCTATTATAAACCAAGGAAACAGAAGAGCAGTTGAAGCATATCAATCTTTTACTAAACAATTTCATGATATAGACTTAATCTGGAATATAGAATCTGAAGATCTACATCAACAATATTTTTGCCTAAATAGACCAAGGTTGCTCTCTCAGTGGCCTAATAGAAATGAAGAAACCATTTTCCCAGAAACCTGTTTTAATTATCAAGAATATAAAGGATTATGGTGGAAATTTCTTCATCATGAAGATGTATACTTTTTACTAAAATTTGGTTCTGTAAATAGTTCCACTAGAGGAAACCCCCCTGATTGGCTATATGCATGGTGGAGAGACTTTGGCATAAACAAAGAAGAAGCCGATCCAAGCATTCTGTCACTATTTACTCCACTTCATTTTGTCAGAGATTTAAATTACCAAGGGCCAAACAATGAAGAGATCTTCCGGCTCTATCTCCTAAATCATTTTCAGTGGGCAGTTCGAGTAAAAACCATGATACAAAGAATAAATGGTATTTTGTACATTGTCCGAAAAATCTACACCAAAGCATGGGATTCACTCCACTATCCTGACAGATTCTCTAGTTTCATTGAAAATGATTAAAATTGATATTCGAGTCTAGATGGCCGACAGTGGTGTCATCCGTTTTCCGTGGGTTGTCGATATCAACTCCACTTTGTATCTAAATAAATCATCTGTAGATCTAGTGATGTACTGTCTTACCATGGGAATCTTGGAAACTTGGAGCACTTCTCTGACTTTTGGTGTGATTTGATCCACATTTCCAAGATACCTTACGGATGGACATGTGAATGTCCTTGTAGGTGTCATTCTAGTCGGGGAATCTTGCACGAAAACCCCGTCAGATCTACTGTTGTATCTACATTCGGTGATTTGTTTAGGGAATCATGTGCGACAACCCTGACAATTCCTTGTTTGTACAAAGGTGATTGAAATAAAGTATGAAGATGATATAAAGTATTGGAAGAGAGAAATTCCTCGACTAATGAGTGAAATACAAAAGTATATACCTCTAGCATTTTTCAATGCACACGAACACTACCTCATACACCAAGTTGAGGAGATTGATATGTGTGGACCTATACACACAAGGTCAATGTGGATGGTGGAGAGGCACTTGAAATCATTGAAGGCATATATAGTATATATATGGTTCTATGGTGGAGAGATATATGGTATATGAATCCATGGTGTAGATTATTCAGTATCTTCCTAAATTAGCAGTGCAAGCTATGCATGCAGTGGATTCAATTTGGGATGTCAAATCCATCAAAATATTTGAAAGGGAGTAGATGTTGGGGAAAGGTACAATGAAGAAAGTCATAGGTAATTAAATTGTGGATATTTTTAATAAATATAATTTTTATTTTTTATTTTTTTGTGTATATGATCATACTCATTTAATATTTATTCTTTCATCATTTACTAATATTTACCATGGTTATAACTAATATTTATTATTGGTGAATTGTAATTTTTTGATCGGTCAGTTGCTCAAGATTGGGATGCACTAAATTTATACATTGTAAACAATCTTGACTAGATGAAGGTATGGATTGATAGATATAAAGAACATCACGGCGGTAGGTTATCATGGAAAGAATTGTCTGAATTGGTTAGAGAAGCTCGTCTTAATGGATATTCTGATGTTACGCAGAGGGAAATAGATTTAGCATATTGTTTGACATATGGAAAGGAAATCAAATTCACTCTTTTTATTTAGTTATTTTATATTATATTAATGTGGCTGTAGGTGTTTTTTTTCATATTATACTTTCCAAGTTATATAAATTTGTTTATTATTAATTGAAAATGCATATTTTATATGTCTGGCATATTGCAGTTGAAACACCAAAAGGCTATGTGGTGCAATGGTCATAAATTTCACATCAAACAGTTGGATGAAACTAGAAAAAATTTGATAGTTGCATACCTGTAGTATTCCAGGTCACTAATGTTTCTTCTAGGAGTGACATACGTCCTTGAGAATCTAAAAATAAATACTATGGGTTTTTAAATGATATAATTGAGTGTGACTTTAATTCCTTCAAATTAGTTTTGTTCGATGTCAAATGGTATAGGTTACAAATGCATGAACATGATGAGGAAAGAACCATTAGTCAACATACCAATGGATCTTTGATGATAAAAACAACAGTTTTTGAAAAAGCAAATGACTGCTATGTTTTTCCAAGTCAATGTGAACAAGTCTTTTACTCAAAGATTTCAGGTAAGAGGGATTGGTCATTTGTTCTTAGATATGATCCAAGAGGAAGGCCAGTAAAGTATATTGTAGATGAAGAATATGATATTAAAGAAGAAGATGATGTAGAGTTAGAGCAGGAAGAATATGGGTCAATCGATGAAAAAGACAGAGAAGATGAACACGGAGTAGGAGACAATGCGCCAGTTCTTGATGATGATATCAATGAAAATATGCTCGAAAATGACATTGATTATGATGATGATATAATCAATCCTTTCAACATTGTTTCTGAACCAGATGTTGATACAGATGTCGAGTTGGATGATTAAGAAGAAGATACAGAAGAATGATGATACAAATGTTGCATTGGTTTATGAGGTACGCAATTAGATATTTTAATTTGTATGAATGATTCTCTTTATATAATTTTTTATGTGGGTTAATTACATGTTTTTAAGTTTTATTTCATCTTTTTTTGGTAGTTTCTATGCATGATTACTATGTTGCTTTTGTTTGTTTTCTATTTTATAGAATGGGTATTGGGGAATTGAGAATGATGTGAGGGGAGGGAGGTTTCATATGAGCTTCCACCTTGACGTGGTTGGCCTTGTTTAGTAGAGAATAAATTATTCTCGAAACCAAGAGAATTTCATTCATTCATATTTATACTCAAAGATCACTCACATACCCACTCTATATACCGTCTTATCTTGTCCTCATTTCTTTTTAATTTTCCCAGTCAAAATTTAAAGGAAACAACTATTAAAATACATTGTACTAGGGCTAGAGTACATGATGAGAAACAATTACCTGGGAATGGGGCCAACGTTGAAATTTTTTCAAAATTTTTCTGTATGCACCGAAATTTGACATGGATTTGACATGCACTGAAATTTGACATGGATAGTCTTTTCCATTTCAAATTTCAAGATAGTTCCAACAAAAATTCTATAAAAGGGAAGTTCCATGTTAAATTTCAAGATAGTTCCGACAACGAGTCTATATAAGGGAATGACAAATGATGACAATGAGAGGTCCAACACAATGTACATTGATGCAAATGTGGATGATCTCAAAGATTATGTGGGGACATCATACATCCTTGAGTCTTGAAACCCTCCCATACCATCAAGGCATGTGTCTAGTTTAACCATGTCAAATTTCGATTCATACAGGCACATATTGAAGAAATTCAAACATTGGCCCCATTCACTGCTCACTATGCGGCGTGAGTGCATGAAATTTGTGGTGGGTGAATTGGAAGTTCCATGACATTTCAAGAGAGTTCCAACAAATATTCTATTGATGGAAACAACGAATGATGACAATGAGATGCCCATTATGAATGTTGTTGGAAATATGGATGATCTAAAATATTATGTGGGGACATTAGACATCCTTGAGTCTTGAAATCCTCCCATATCGTCAAGGCCTGTGTCTAGTCTAACCATGTCAAATTTCAATGCATACATGCACAGTTGGAAGAAATTTCAACGTTGGCCCCATTCAATGCTAACTATGCGGAGTCGGTACAAGATGACATTTGTGATGGGTGTATTGGAAGTGCCATGACATTTCAAGAGAGTTATGAAAAAGATTTTATAGACGGAAATGAAGAATGATGACAATGAGACATCCATTATATTAAACGTTGATGCAAACATGGATGATCTCAAATATTATGCTGGGACATGAAACATCCTTAAGTATCGAAACCCTCCCATACCTTCAAGCCAACTATCTAGTCTAACCATGCCAATTTTCAATGCATACGAGAACAGATTGAAAAAAAATTCAATGTTGGACCCATTCACTGCTCATTGTGCGGGGTCAGTGGAAGAAATTTGTGATGGGTGTATTTGAAGTTCCATGTCTAATTTCAAGATAGTTCTGACAACAATTCTATAGAAGGGAATGGCAGACATTAGCAATGAGACATGCATGATGAACGTTGATGAAAATGTGGATGATCTCAAATATTATGTGGGGATATCATAAATCCTTGGGTCTTGAAACCCTCCCATACTGTCAAGGCATGTTGAAAAGTCAACAAGAAACATGTGTCTAATTTACTTTTCCCTTAAATAAATTGGACAATAAATATTAATCTATTATTTCATTCGTAACTGAGTGAGTTCGATTTGTAACAGAACTATAAGTGTAGTTAAGTGAGTTAAGATCAATTCTACTAGTTGTAACTAAACATGCACTAGTGAGAGTTCAGTAAATCATTGAACTCACATGCAACTGAAGATTCACCACGATTAACTACATCCATGTCAGATCCAGTGGAGACCCGGTTGAGATAATAGGTGAAAGGGACAGTTTGGCTATCAGTTGTGATTTTATCCCACATGCAGTGGATATGCTTATGAGCATGTGCAAACTAGGAAATTTGAATTCTAGTTGTGAGAATTCTAATTGGAAGGATTTGTGCAGAGGAGGCAAGTTGTCTGGACATAGGAATTGGCACATGTATTTGTTGATTTGTTTATGACAGTGTGAGACGATTGTATTGTACTGAGAGCTCTTGAGTTAGAGTTTTGTATGAGATTGTTTCATGATTCATGATATACATAATATATGATAGTGGGGTTTTTATCTTTACGCTTTCCCGATAAAACTTCTGTTTTATGTGTTCTTGATATTTCACTTTGTGATTGTGGTTGTGATCGTGGTTTAATTTTCAGCAAGAATAATAGTAGAAGCGATTCTGTATTTAACAGTGGCATATATTTTTTAGATTAGGAGAATTGTAGGAAATATTTAATTTGTATTGAAATTTCTACATGGTATTAGAGCCATGGAGGCCACGGAGATAAGGAAGTGAGGTGTGAACATAATTTTATTTTCGCAGGTCCCTTCTCTCAGACTATGCTCAGTTCTCAAAACAGAAATTCTCACACCCTAGTCAAAGGAGAGGTGTGAACTTCATTGGCATTCTCGCAAGTTGCTTAAGGGAGAAGTGGGAACTTCCCTCACCCCACAGTGAAGTACAGTGCGAACTTCCCCATAAGTTTCGAAAGCTATACACTAGCAGGGTGCAAACTTCCTCAAAGAGTTTGCAGGCTAGACATTGGTAGGGTGTGAACTTCCTTCAGGCTACTCTCAGGTGGGGTGAGAACCTCCCAGGGCAAGAGGGATTATAGCAGTTGAGTTTTTGGTTGGATAACATTCGAATTTGCAAGATTTTCTTGGTGCGACAGTTGATTCAAGATCGAAATGTATTTCAATGGCTTGAGGTTGGAGTATGCACTCGAGGGCAGCTCGAACTACATTGTTTGGAAGGACAGGATGGAGGCAGTACTTGAAGACAATGGCTTGAAGGATTACATTGAAAAATATGTTCCTAATCTAGATGCAACAGACACTGAAAATCTTGATGCATGGCAAAAGAAAGTGGCAAAGGCGAGGAGGATTCTGTTGGAGGGAGTACAAGACCACATTGTGTCAAGTCTCCATGGGAAAACCACACCACATGCAATGTGGAAGGTTTTGATGGATCTGTTCCAAAACAGTAGCGACCATAGGAAATTGGTGCTCAAAGATAAACTCAGGAAGATCAAGATGGAAAAGAGAGACACCATTCCA